>LPNX010947243.1:283149-381637 GCA_001517045.1 Pseudotsuga menziesii
CACAGTTTTGGATCTGTTGTGAACTTATTTATATCTGATTTACATTCTGATATGATATTATTTGGTTCAAATTTTAAAATCCAAAAGCCTTTAGTCATGCTTGTAGCTGCTCTCACCAATTTCGGTGTGAAAAATCAAGTACCGCAATTCTTCTTCAAATTTGCTTATGGGGATTTGGTGTTAGTTTTCTCTTATGAGGTTGATGATATTTTATTTTGTGAATCATTAGATATTTTTGAAGCTATATCAGATTATGGAGCTCAAGCATTCGCTCTCCAGAGTCCCAGGGATTCTCTACCTTTGGTCACATGCTCATCTCCTCATAGAACTAGTAAAGAGGAAGACATTCTGCATCTGCATGGACACTTGCTCCTAAAAATTGGGGCTGATTTTATCACTCATGGCTTGCTGTTCAAGGCTGCAACATATCAATTTCTTGAGTGTTCCACACATGGTTCAAATCCTCAAGAACCTTTGCTCTCTCTTCAGATGATTTCAGTTGTTCTACATGGGTCCAGTTTTCACTGTGCAACTGTTTATATTTCTGATTCAGTTGAGTGCATTGTTTTTCTTCCAAAGTGGAAGATTCCTCCAGAAATTCTCATTTAGTTTGGATTCAGATATTCACATGCACAGTCTCAAGATGCTGCTGCATAGAAGAACCAATTCTTGATTTACTGCTTAGTTTGAGGGGGGGTATTTTTCCCATGAGGTTTTCCCCATTTCCTTGGTTATATTAAGCAGTTACTTTATTGTACAGGGTGACCTATGGCCTTTGTTTCCAGGGCCCTATCATTTTCATGCATCTATGTTTTCTAACTCTTCCTGAGTATAGATTAAGGGGGGGTGTTGGAGACATTTATCATCATACACACTCTTTGGTCAAATTGGCCTAGTTAAACCACTATCCTAAGTTTAATTGACATCAGTGGAGCATTAATTGCCATCATCCAGTCACACCCACGCCTTCCTACAATCAAGGAGGCTAACTTAGCCTTCTCCTACTGTCAAGGAGGCTAACTGGAGCACTCCGGGGGTGATCTGTGTGACATTAATGCACCTAATTGCTAACTGGTGGTTACAATCAGTTCAACCAGTCAGTTACAGTCAGTTAAGGTGCCTTCAATCATTAAATATATTATTTAATGATTATTTATTATTATTTAATGATCTAGAGTCAACAAGGTGCCTCCACCAACTTCTGATGGTCAGTTCAGCTTCAGTTAACCTCATCGGGGTTCATTGGGGTCATGCAGCACTAGCACTTGATGGTTGGATTGCTATGACATTTGTTTGATCTCCTTCAGTTGATATTCAGTCATTTATTGCACTCCAACTTCAGTTAGGGTTTGGTGAGTCAATTAGGGTTTTGGTCAAGTGGTTAATTGAGTGATATTGAATGGTTTAGAGTCAGTTAATCTAGACTCACTCACTGAATTCGAATTGTCTCCTTAGGTATTCGAATTCTTCATGGAGTTAAGCCATTGCTCAGCATTGGAATTGTAACCATTTATTGTTTATTAAATATACAGAGAGGAAACCAATTTGGTCCCGATAATTTCCAATTCATGAGTATTTGTTAATTTATCTTTGATGATTTTGATTCCTAGTTCCTAGATCATGTGCAAGAATTAATAGTACATCAACGACAATAATCTATCTTTGTCTAATCCTCTTTCCCATTCCATTGAAACCATGCAGATAGGACCATCTTTTGTATCTTTGACAACTGTCGTATATTTTTTCCTTTCCAGTTCTGGAAACTTGCGGAAATCATGATCGACAAAGCTGATCTTCTGCAAGTTTGGAATTATGTTCGTTGTTACTAAAAATCCTTTCAATATGGCTGGGACGTAATTTGGCAGCATGGATGCAGATCTTGCTGGGTCATCCTCTGGTGGAGGCGTTGTTGTATTCTTGCGGGTACCAGTTCGTTTCCTTTGTAACGTGCTAGGTGGGTCTAGTCGTAAATGAAATGGTGGAATCATTGATGACTATGCAACTTCTTCTGTGATTGTAGGTGATGGTGGAACAAATCCGGTAGTTTCTTCCATAATGGGCGTAGGTGAAGCTGTATCAATGCCTGATTCTTGAACGATGCTCGTACTGGAGACAAAAATGACCATACTCTGCAAACAATGGCTTTGAATCTTGTAGTGACAGACAAGTAGTTCAATGCACTCAGACATTTGCAATAGAATGAATGAAACTTGGGAGCGAAAAATATGCTACCCATTCAATCAATCATCTAGTCACATGATTAGACAATAAATGGAAAGGTGGTAGCGTTTTTCGTCACATGGAGAAATATTTATAATTATGACAAGGAAACCACCAATTAGACTGTTACTTCTCCTATTAGTTCAATGGTAGTTATTGTGCATTAATGACATAAATGACCAAAAAACACGTCGTCGAAATCTCTCACATCCTCAAATTAACTACAACGACCTGTCTTTTTGTGACCAAATTTTATCATGTGAAATCTATACAACCTTCACATTTCTTTCGTTGCGATAGAGAGATAGTCGACGATGATTTTTCTTTTTCTTCGACAGACATATTGTCTGCAACTTAACACTCAATATTTAAAACAAAACACTCATAATTGTTATAGAAATAACACATAAATATGCGTCTTTTTTTTATAAATTTTCCTGTCGACCAAGTGATGGCTATCCTGGTAAGGCTTTAGTTGAATTCCGTTCACTAATCCTTTGAAATGTGTTCCATCTAATTCCTACATTTGTACAGCACCTCCTTCAGTGATGTGAATGATAACATATGGTCGCATCCATTATGTTGTCAACTTGCTAGGATGCTTTAAAATCTTATTGTCATACAGGAGGACAAGTTCCCCGACCTGAAATTGCTTATTCTTGATGTGTCGATCATGCTATACTTTCTATTGTTCCTTCTCAAAATTTTGATGATAACCTACTACAAAATGCTCTTCCTCCAACTACACAAGCCACGACAATATTTCTTCGATAGAACCAACATCAGTCATTTTAGTATTCACAACTATTCTTAGATTGGGTACAATGTATTCCATTGGCATAACAACTTTTTGTCCATACACTAGTCGAAATGGACTTTGGCTTGTCAACTTATTATAGGTCGTGTAATATGATCATAGTAATGCAGAAAGTTTCTAGTCCCAATTATCTCTTTGAATATTGCAGATCTTTGTTAATGCGTTCTCCATGATCTTATTGAACACCTCGATGACACCATTTTCTTGTGGGTGATATGGTGTCATCTTCCTGTGTTGGATCCAGAATACTTCATTTAATATGCCAATCAATTGATTCACCAAGTGTGTGCCTTGATCAATTATCAAAATCTCTGGGAATCCAAATCTAGTCACGACATTTCCAAACAAAAACCTGACAACATTCGTAGCAATACAATCCTTGACTGGTGTTGCTACATCCCATCTTGTCAGGTAAGTCGTTGCGGTGATACTGTATTGTGCACCTATTCTTTTCCCTGGTGGGTTGATAGGAGCCATAAAATGAACAACCCATTTTTCAAATTCCTGTAAATTTATCTAAGGTACTAGTGGCATTTCATCTCGTCACGCCGATTTTCCTGTTCTCTAGAAAATATCACAACTGCAACAATATTCTTGATCATTTGCATACAAATTAGGACACCACAATCCTTCTTGTAAAATATTGTGCACAATAGATTTTCCTACATTATGATGTCTGACGACACCAACATGTGCCCAATTCAATATCATCGATCGCTCATCCTCTAGAACGCACTGATGAATAATTTCATCCTGTCTCATTTTATACAATGTCCAGCTATCAACTCGAAATCTGCAGCTCTGGAAACTAATTGTTTCTTCTGCGCTATAGTGAATTTAGATGGTGCATATCCTGTGCTCAATAATTGTATAATATCTCTGTAATGGTCATCAAACATCTTGACCGCAAATAATTGTGCATTAGGAAGGTTATCTTCAAGATTACCAGGTTCTTCTCCACTTTCTAGTCGCAATAAATGGTCAGGTCATGAATTCAGTTGACCGAGCCTAACAATGATTTAAAATTCTAATTCTTGGAAAAGGAGGAGCCATAGACAAATATTCTCCCCCAACACTGGATTATTGAAAATTTATTTCAACATTGAATGATCTTTGAACATCTTGAAATGTCCACCCAAGATATAGCGTCGGTATTTTTGAAGTCCATACACCACAACTAAGCCTTCTATTTTGGTCATGGTGCAATTATTTTCTGCGATTGACAATTTCCAGCTAGCAAAGGCAATAGGATGATCAATATCCCCATCACCTGGTTGCATGAGTACAACTCCGAGTGCAAATACAACACATCGAAATGTACATGAAACTCCTTCTTCTAGTATGGAAAAACTAGGATGGGCACTGTAACCATCTTATTCTTCAAGAGATCCAAACTTTCTTCGCATTGTTTTTTCCACTGAAATTTGACATCCTTCTTTAACAATTTCTCCATGGGAGTAGTCACCTCTGCATCTTCTAATAAACTTTCGGTAGTATTCTGTATGTCTCAGAGTTGTTCTCAGTTGATTTATTGTTGCGAGTGGTGGTAGGTCGTTGATGATCACAATTTTAGCAGGATCGAACAAGATTCCATCACAACAAACTACATGTCCCAAGAAAATTCCAAATGGGGCACAAAAAATAAATTTCTTTATATTCAAAGAAATCTGATACTTTCGACATTGTTCTAGCATTATTATGAGGCTCTCAATGTGATCCTTTATGATCCCAAATACAGTTGAGTCATCAAAATAGACCTCAATAAACTGATGAATACAATCCTTGAAAGCAACCACTACTATCCTGGAAAAAATAACAAGAGCGTTCTTGAGTCTAAAGGGCATGACTGTATACTAGAAACAACCCCACTCCATTGCAAAAGTTGTTTTATGTCGATATTCTTTTGCGATTCTGATATGATGGTATCTAGAGAACCCATAAGTAAATGAATAAACTTCTTGATGCTTGACACTCTCCAATACCTCATCTATAAACAGAGTAAAAAATGGGTTGTGCAAGTAGACATTGTTCAAATTTCTTTGGTCGACACAAATACATACTTCACCCACAGTTTTCTTATCCTGCACTACCATTGGGCTGATCCAATCATATTCTTCAACTAGTTCTATGATACCCACATCCAACATTCGACTAATTCCTCTCTTAACTTTTTCTTTGTACTGCAGATTCAACTGGTATGGTCGCTACTTCACAGGATTTGCGCCAGTATTTAATGATATCTTCATCTCTCCAAGGTCCTCAACAATACCTTTCATCTCTGAAAATTGTGTAGGGAACAAATCCTGAAATTCATGCAGTAAATCTGTGATCTTCCCAACAATCTCATCATCCCAATAATCTCCAATATTGGAGAACTTAGGATTTTATGGAGACCCAATATTTACTTTCTTGACTTTCAATGGATTCATAAACTGGTTACTTGAAATACCAAATCCTTTCAACGCCCGAGTACCTTCAGAATTTGGAATTTTTATGTCTCGCAGGTCATTATCAGGTTCACTCATCACATTATAGCACTCCATCCAGTGCTAGAATGTTGCGTTGCATTGATTAAAGTTTGTTGCCGACACATGGATATCTAGAAATATATTACTCTTGATCACTTGTAGAGTAGCATCCATCGACTAATGATCATCAACAAATTCAAATGTCTAGGTGAAACTTGTAGGTAATCCTTCCCATTCTACCGTTCCTAGTCGCAAATCAACTGATGTATACTAGTTCCTCGGTATCATATACAATGTATGTACAAAGTGATGAACCTGTTCTTGTCACAAACATGCCTCCCATGTTGCACGCCAATTCTCAATGTGCTCTACAGGACTAGTTTGTCCTATGTACTTCTGACCGGTATAACTGATCTTCTCTCCAAATAAAATCTCCATCAATATCCAACATTGCGGCCATTATGAGATATATTGTTTATGTGCGACCCATCATCTAGCAGGTGTAGCCTTCAATGCAAAATCTAGAGTCAATAAGTGATGAAGTTTTGTAACTTTCTTCAAATTATGTCAGAAAAGGTTCCATATTAGGAAAACCTTCATATCTGGGTAGATCACTTACCTTGATACCTACCCATCACACATATTGTGGAATCCTTGCACATATTCTCATCAACACTTCATGCAATCGGTTATGCCAATTTTCCAAAGCTTCTCCAGAATCCAATGTATAGGAACAAATGTTGCGCCAACTAAGCTTTCCATTGGTCGTTGGATTCACAAAATCATCCATTGTGGAATTAATGCTATATATATTGTCGAGATATACACCTTTCCCTTCACTATGCACCTGCTTGACAAACCTATGACCTTCTATAGGATAAAGCGGTGCGACCACCCTCATCTCTTCATCTTCAAACATTAGAATCTGCTTCTTGAAACTAATAATAGTTTGGTTATGAATGGCCCAATCGATCCCCATAAGTGCAAGATACATATTCGTATAATCAACAATGTCAATCACTTCGAAGTTGACATAAGTTTTGAGTCCTTCTATCTCAATAGGGACCTGATTCATTCAACCGACAGGTAGAACCTTTGACTGATTGACTAATCTCAGTTGGACAGGAGAACATTTTCCTACTAAGAATGTTCACATTGGAGCCCAAGTCCAGGATAATATAGTTCATGTCATAATCTCCTATTTGGGCAATCATTCTTAGTTCTCGACCAGTATTTAATATTTTCCTGATATGATTAAACTTTTTTTTCTTTTCACACCTCTTCTTGAGGTTCTTCTAGTAGAGCTGTCAATTATTTGACAATATATTTATCTTGTATGAGAACTAAACAACTTTTAAATAATTCTTTTAATTTACTAACATTTCCTATTGGTTTCTGTTGGAACAATTGATCAAATCTCTCAGGCATTTCCAGTATTGGTGCTTTAGGTGGTCTAGAAGTAGAAGTCGACGCTTGATTCATGTCAACGAATTCTTGTTGTGCATCCAAGAATACTTCCTTTTATTTTTGGATGTCGAATGGTGCTTTATTTTGTGTTGCTGGTTGCACCGTGACGGTTGTCCATACAGTGCTTCTTGATCTACCCCAGTTACATCACCTTCTCTTGTCATGAAAACAATATATGGCTCCCTTGGTTCAACATACGTCTTCTGGATATTTGGATTGGATTTCTAAGGTGGGTTCAGATTTCCCACATTCCTATCCTTCCACTACGCTATAATGTCCTCGACCCTCTGACCGGCGAAGAGGACGCTACCAAACACCAAACATCTGGGCAACTGGCTCCATGAACATGAACATACATACATATCATGCTGAAACAAAATGCTTAAAAGCATAAAACATACTAAGATGCGTAATCATTCATATACAAAATGGAAGAAAAACATACAATTCAAGCATTCAACATGTTCATCATAATTCATTAACAATAAACATACTACAAAATTAGAATAGACAAGAATACTTATCTTATGAGAACTGTCCCACAACCAGCTACGTCGCTGCAATGTTCCACCCAACCATAGGCTAGCATGCTCCTTAATCTCTCAGCAATGCTGCCACCCCCGAGACGGGCATGATTGCCTAAGGAATAATGAACTAGCAGGCTTACACATAGCCAAGGATAACAAAACAACAAGGATACACAGTTCATCCAAGCCAACACAATTTGGTTTATCAGCCAAGCCAACATAGATTGGGTTTATCAGGCCATCCAGGAGTTGGGAAAGGATAAATGCTAAGATGGTGAGCTCATTGAAGAGCTAAGGACACCTACACCAAAACTAGCTTGACTTCTAGAACACCCACACACACCTAACACAAGGAAATCAGTCCTTTCTCTACTACACAGTCCCTCAGGCCCTGACTTCCCTTCCAGTGCTATTCAGGGGTGGTGGAGAAGAAATCCAGCCCTCTACCTCTATTTGTGTGGTTCCCAAACACACCAGGTTTGTCAAGCAAATCAGGCCCTCATCACCACTCCAATGTAGTCCGAATACCAACCATTACATTCATGCAGCAAAACAAGCACTTCATAGCTTGGACAAGGGAAGAAAATCCCTGATTTGTTCTTGGCCCTATTGTGGCCAAAATGATTCCACAACAACCTATAGCAAATACCACTCTGTAAAGGGAAACACAGTCAACAAGACATGGATGAGACCACATCCTGCGATCAGTGAGGGAACCACAACCCACGATCAACAATGAAGCCCCGGAAAAACTTACACAGACTGCAATGGGGAATAAAATAGTTTCCCAATTTGTACGTGAGGGAAAACATGGCCAACACCACATAGGTACTCACAACAGCCTCCGAAACATTTCACAGTTCCTCAATCGGAAAAGAGATAGACTCTTTACATGAGTGGGAGGGAAAGACGCATCCATAGACTAGAAATCCTGTGAAATAAGGGAGAGTGAACCCCCCCACACAGAATCACAATCCTTTTCTCTCAGCTCTGTGTGAGGAAGACCATCCGAACCCCCCGTGCCTGAGAAGGTGAATAGAACGGACGAGAGAGTAGAGTAGAGGTGTTTCTCTTACCCACGTGAAGGTGGAGAGACGTTTGGTGGAGTGGAAGTGTGGAAAATATTGACAGTCCTGCCACCCACCACTTCCCAACAATAACTGCCTCCAACTAACAAAAGGAGTATTAACTGGGTGGCTGACACATGGCTTTTCCCCCATTGGTTCAAGGTTTAACATCCCCCCCCTCCTTATCCTTAGAAAATCATGCCCTTTTCAATATAAATGCATTGACATAACTGGTTGGGGTTATTTAATTAAGATGCATAGTTACATGATGCCACAACTTAATATGTGTCATATCTCCGATATATACCATCGGTGACAATTCCAATCACCGAAACATAACATAACCAAATCGATGGTGGGGCTTTTTCCTTTAGCTCCGCACCATGATTATTTACAATATATATATCTCATGTATATTTAATACATCAGGGTAAAAAACGGGGTGTTACATTCCCCTCCCCCTTCAATAGCACTGTCCTTAGTGCTTTACAAAATTGAACAAAATTCTACACTGGTATCACCTCAGTGTTCCACAGAATTGAACAAAAATGGATGTGCCAATTGCATGGCATCCTCTAGCTCCAACGTAGCCTCTTCAGGTTCGTAGTGCTCCCATTGCACCTTTACCTGCTCTATGGCCTGGTTTTGGAGCATTATGACTTTCCTATCGAGGATGCACATTGGATCGATTTGGAACTCTCCCTCGGGTTCCACCTGAATCACATCCCAATTTATCACATGGTTAGGATCATGGACATATCTCTTAAGCAAAGAAACATGAAAAAAATTATAACCTCTAGTACTAGTAGGCAATGCAAGTCTATATGCAAATGGCCCTATTCTTTCAAGCACTTCAAATGGCCCACAATATCTTGGTGACAGCTTAGCACAACTTCCAAGCTTCAAGGAACTCTTCCTTGCCCTCACTCTGAGGTAAACATGATCCCCAACACTGAACTCCCTGTTCACTCTATGCTTATCTGCATAGCTTTTCTGTTTGCCTTATGCTGCTTTCAGATTCTGCTTGATCTTTACAACCTCTTGCTCCATCTCCTTGAGCAATTCTAGTCCAAGCACAACCCTATTCACTGGATTATTCCAAGTCACTGGTGTCCTTCACCTTCTTCCATACAAGGCTTCATACGGACTCATCCCCAAGGATGCCTGCTGTCCATTGTTATAAGCAAACTCTACCAAATATATGTAATCTTCCCACTTGGTTGGTTTGTCCATTACATACATGCGAAGCATATCTTCAAGCACCTAATTAACTCTCTCTGTCTACCCATTTGTCTGAGGATGGTATGCAGTGCTGAAGTTTAGCTTTGTGCCCAAATCTGCAAACAACCCCTTCCAAAAATTGGAAGTGAACTTGACATCTCTGTCAGAGACTATTGCCTTTGGCAATCCATGCAATTTGAAAATCTCCTTCATGAATATCTTTGCAATGTCATCAGTCTTATGCATAGACTTAACCGGTATAAAATGTGTTGCCTTAGTCAACTTGTCCACCACAACCATGATGGAATCATGTTGTCTCCAAGTCATCGGCAATCCTGTAATAAAATCCATGGAAATAACTTCCCATTTCCATTCTGGAACTGGAAAAGGATGCAACAAACCTACTAGGTGTTGATGCTCAACCTTTATTTGTTGACATTTCATGCACCTTGAAATGTATTTAGCCATGTCCTTTTTCATTCCTGGCTAGAAGTATTGTTTCCTGTTGGTAGCAATTGTCTTCTGATATCCTAGGTGGCCAGAATACGAAGCTTGATGGATTTCATCCATAACAACTCTCCTCAAATTTGCTACATTCAGAATAATTCTACCTTTATAAGTAAGAAGTCCATCTTCTTCCAATTTATATCCCTCATACCTCTTCTCAAGACTTTGCTGCTGCGATTTGTCTTTTACCTGCTCATACAATTCATCTCCAGCAGTATGATTAACACTCTGCTGCCTCAAATATGATTAGCAAATACTAAGAGATGCCACATGCATTTCCTGCACCTTCCCGCTGAGTGCATCAACTACCTTATTTTCTTTTCCCTTTATGTGCTTGATTTCAAAATCAAACTCACATAAAAACTCCAACCATCTTGCTTGCCTAGAATTTAGAGTAGGCTAATCAAATAGATACTTCAGACCACAATGGTCTGTCCTTAGTTCAAATCTTCTACCCATCAAGTAATGCCTCCACATCTTGAGAGCATGTACTATGGATGCAAGCTCTAGATCATGAGTGGGATAGTTCTTCTCATGCTCCTTCATCTTTCTCAACTCATAACATATCACATGGTTGTCCTGCATAAGGACTCCTCCAAGCCCTTCTCTGCATGCGTTGGTACACACCACCAAATCTTTCTCTGGATCTGCAACTTTCAATACTGGTGCACTGGTGAGAAGGTTCTTCAACAGATGGAATCTTTCTTCACACCTCGATGTCCATTCAAACTTCATCCCCTTTCTTTGCAAAGAAGTGATGGCATGTGCAACTTTGGAGAATCCCTCAATGAATCTCCTGTAGTATCCTGCAAGTCCCATAAAAGATCTTACATCTGTCACATTTCTTGGAGTAGGCCAATTCATAATGGCTTCAATATTCCCAGGGTCCATAGATATACCCTCCTCTGAGATAATGTGACCCAAATACTGAATTCTATCTCTATAGAAGTCACACTTGCTTAGTTTTGCATACAGCTGGTGCTCTCTAAGCAATTGCAATGTCAACCTCAAATGCTCTTCATGCTCTTTCTCATTCTTAGAATAAACAAGAATGTCAAAGGAAAACAAGAACAAACTTGTCCAAATATCTGCTGAAGACACTGTTCATAAGGCACATAAATGTAGGAGGCACATTTGTGAGACCAAATGGTACCACTACAAACTCATAATGTCCATACCTTGTTCTGAAGGATATCTTATGAATGTCTTCATCCTTTAGTCTCACTTGATGGTAACCAGACCTCAATTCAATCTTAGAAAATACCTTTGCTCCTATCATTTGATCAAAGAGGTCATCAATCCTAGGAAAAGGATATTTATTCTTCACAGTAACCTTATTCAACTGTCTGTAATCAATACATAACCTGAGTGTACCATCTTTCTTCTTTACAAATAGAACCAGTGCTCCCTAAGGAGACACACTTGGCCTGATATACTTCTTTTCCAACAACTCTTGCAGTTACATCTTCAATTCTATCATCTCCAGTGTACTCATCCTATAGGGTGTCTTGGACACTGGTGCTTCTCTTGGAACAAGTTCAATTGTGAAATCCATGTCCCTCTTTGGAGGAAGTCCTGGGATGTCATCAGGAAACACATCCTTGAATTCCTGTAACACTTGATAGTCCTCCAACCTAGGAGTTTCATCTCTTGTTGCCTCCAAAATATGAGTTGCATACAACTGCCAACCTTTCCTACAGAACTTCTTTAACTGCATTGCTGAAACCTGCCTTACTGAAATTACCTTTGGAATACCTTTCACAACTATCGGGTTTCCTTCTTCATCCATGCATTTGAAAATCTTTTTGTAATAGTCAAGCTTCACTATGTGAGCTTCTAACCAATCCATTCCAATGAGAACATCATAGGAACTTAGTGGCAGAACGTTCAAATCTACATAAGTGATCAATCCATTCATGACCAATGGAAATTTCTCTAGCACTTCACTTACCTTTCTCTTAGTCCCAGTGCCTAGCTGAACTAACCAATATTTTCTATGCTTTACCTTCTTAAAAGCACAAATCTCCACTACTCTAGGAGTGATGTAACTATGAGTAGAACCAGGGTCAATCAAAATAGAAATAGATTGTTCAACATTCTTACCTGAAACTTCAACCATAGTTGACTGGTGATCTGCATGGCGGTCCTCTATTGCTGCATAAATTCTAGGGACTGCCCTTGCTACTTGACCCACTGTTTCTGATTCTTGCATGTTATAAGCTGGTCTTGCACTCTCATTCTTTAGTGAACAATATCTGTGCAAGTGGGGTCCTTCACATTTCCAACATTTGAGTGGACCTTTATTTTGTTGTAGATCTTTAGCTTTCCACCTGTCACTCCAACTGGATTACTCGCAGCTTGGGATGGATGCTTCTGCTAATTCCTGAATCTAGAAGGTTTGAAACCTTTCTTTCTTTAGTCAAACTTATCATTCTTCTTGTCCTTCCAGGCCTTATGGTAATTAGGTTTACCTTTTCTTTGCTGATAGCAATACTTATCCTTCCTTATGGATTCTTCAAGAGTTCTAGGTTCATAAAACTCAATTCTATCTTTTTAAGATTGAGGCAATCCACTCAGAAACCGTTGGACCTTCACTTTTTCATCTCTGATGTACCAGAAATACCTCAACAATTCCAAGAACTTATTTGCATATTCATCCATGGTCTACTGTCTCAATCTCAGCTCATGGAACTCCTTAATCTTATCATCATAATACCTGTCAGAGAGGTATTTCTACTTGAAATACTTCTTGAACTATTTCCACTTCAGTCTCCTTTCATTGATCCTCTTTATTTTCTTGAAGTGTTCCCACCAAATGGATGCTCTTCCATTCAGATTGAATATGGCAACTCTTGCCTTCATGTTTCCTGAATAATCCTGCACTTGAAAGCACTTCTTTATCCCAAGAAGCCAAGCTTCAGCCTCTTGTCTAGTCTTTACCTCACCATCAAATGTAGGAGGTTTAGCCTTCTTAAATTCATCTCGAGAGAGATACCTATGGTGTCTTCTTCTTTTTCTTTTACGAGAAGATGAACTTGTGTCCCCGCTGGATTCTTCAGAGTCAGATGATTCACTAGAAGTCCTTCTCCTTCTCCTAGTGCTGCTCTTACTGTCTTCTGGCCTTGCTATACCTCGTCTAGAGACTATCTTTCTTTGCAAGTCTGTCAAACTCTGCAACATGGCAGAATTCAACTGATGCTGCTATTCTTGGGATTTAATCAAGCTTCTCATGGTGGCTACAACATCTGACGGTGTCTCTTGGAACCTCCTTCCATTAGACTGTATGTCATCATTTCCGTTACGAACATTTTCTCCAATGGAATCACTCGCACGCTCATAAGAATCCCGAGCATCATATCCATCATGGGTTCTCATAGCCGATCCACCACTTACTTACCGAATTGTGTTGGGTAAAATGTTCACTAATTAATTTACCTTCAATTTAATTATCGACCGAGATATGTATACTTTGAGCAGCTACACTATATGTGCGGGGTAAGACAATTTAAGGCTAAGTTCCTGTGATAATTTTAATCTAACCCACTCAAATTCTATTAATGCCAAAATAATGATATAGGTGACAAGACTACTTATTCATTTGAGCGTCAAGTATCAAAGAATGTCAAATCTATTCTATGGAAAGAGTTATTCATGGAACCATACTAATTGCTATTTGCAAACAAAAAAAAATCAAAATAAGAGAATTCTATTTTTACCAAGCTAATTAAGGGAATCTAAATCAATTTCAAAAGACACTAACTCTTCAAGTCTCAAAGTGTAAATGAAAAACCTACCTCTAATTCTCCAAAAGAATCAAATAATAAAATAATCAAAACAATCAAATAACTAGCTGGTCCAATCTTAAGAAAATCCTAGACTATGTAACCAACTATTTTGCAGAATAATCAACCGTTAAGACAACTTTTAAGCCCAAAGGTTATAATGCTATCTAATCAGTCTCCGATACTCAGATCAAAATAAATTATCTAACTAGATTTAAAATTTGTTAAATTAAGAAGACAAAACTAGTCCTGATTTTGGTTCTCTTCATGCAAAAAGATTTAAAATAATTCCAGCATTAAGATTTGACAGTCACAAATCCTTTATATGGTGACTTGATCTTTGAGCACAATAGAGTTTCAAAGCTATTTCACTATCGAAAGGAATTTATTTCAGGTATAATAACTATTCTAAAAAAACACACAATTCTCATCGCTTTCAGAACTATCGAATTTCACCTCACACAAATGCTATCACCCAACGAGATTACAAATAAAATGAAATTGTCTGTTCACTTATGAAGACAAAGCATACTTAGAGTTTCCTATCTATTGGAATGAAGTCAAAAGGAATACTGTGTTATTTGAAATTGAGTCTTAGAATTAAAATCAAACCATTACTCAATCTATGTTTCTACCAATTTTAACATCAAACCATTTCTCAATCTATTTTTCTACCAAATCACAAAGTGTTTAAATTCTGTCTACACATCTATGAAATCACTGATAACTATATATTAAAAAGAACAGTGTTATGGAAAAATGGTATATTGAAATCCTTACAGTAACATGAGTAAACAGAACTACGCATATATGAACAAGGGTTGAAGGTGGGCCCTCCCTCCAACACTGTTAAATCTGGAACTAAAGATTAAAGTAAACACAAGACTGAATTAATAGCTTAAAATCAGAGTTTTTACAGTATCTTCCTTGTCTCATCCTTCTAAGGATTTATTTATACATGGATAGATGGATAATATCCATCCCAAAAATCAGAAATTTGTGCAACTACCCAGAAAATGACCAACACTAAAATCTGGAAAAACCACGTCTGTTCCGGAAAGGATTTCCCCACATTCATTCAGAAATTCTGAAAATTTCTCATGGATAGGGGTAAACGACTCCATTTATGAAGTGGGTTTTGAACCGTTTTGAATAATTCCCAACCGATTGCTCAGAAATTGAGCCCGAAATCAGGTTCCTGATTAATGACGGAAATGCCATTGCCAGATTGCTTGAGATTAGGGCCACGACTTCTGGAGGAAACAGAGCATTTGAATGATGATTGATAGCTCATAATCCATATTGAAACAACCAATCATAAAATCCATGCGTAATTTTGGACAAATGAATCCCCCAAATATATGAACCAATCAATACATATGCTCGTTAAGTGCCAGAACGAGTGTTAGATCGAGCAACTAGAAGAACAACTGCGTGCGAAACAAGATTTTGACAATTGATCAACATTTAATCAAAAGCTAAAGTTTCAGTTATGAATTGAAACCCATCAAAATGATAAATAAAGTAATAAAAAATGTCAAGAATTCACTTGTTAAAGCATCTTGGAATGTTACCCTTGAAAATACATATTCAAGCACAAAGCACAACAAAATAGAGTCAAATATACTTGATCCCATATAGCTTCGAACTAGGAATAGGGTGGTAGACAAGCAAACACAGGAGATCATCAAATTGCACTATTTGGAATACTGCCTTTGAAGGTGACTAAGATTCTGCAAATGTGTTAGTAACACAAACTGTTAGATACATACCTTGATATAAAAAAACATAACTACTTACCTTCTCCTGGAAAATCATAAAATAACAGTTTTGCTTAAACACACAAAAGTTCTCTTCTTCTTGTTTAGCCCTGTAATCCATTGACATTCTGCTGAAAATCCACTGAAAAACAGTTGAAAACTGCTTGAAAAATCCACTGAAAACAGTTGGAAATCGTTGAGAAATCCCTCTAGAAAACCCGAATTTCCCTTTTTTCCCAATCGGACCTCTTTCCAACAAAATTTCTGCCGTTTCGGCAATCAAAACGTCTAATTTCCTCCACTTCCCATCGGCGGTTTGTTCACCTATTTCCTTCCGGCATGTCAGACTTGTAGTGGTCTAAGCTTTTGATCTGCATCGGCGATGCCAAGGATTGTTCATCGGCGGTCAAACAGCTAATCATTTTCCCCTGTTTCAGATCTTTAGCCATCTAAGATTTTGAGCCATTTATCGGCGATCGGATCCTCTACTCATCGGACGGCTAGTTCACTAGGCTTTCGCAACGACGGCCAACGAACTTTCTGGAGTTTTCATGGGACGCAGTCCTATCGACGGTCGGAACCCTTAGTCACTGCGGCGTCGGCAGTCAGATGCACTACCCATTGGGTGAATAGTCTCTTAGGCGGCCACAACGACGGATTCACCAACTGTTAATATTTTTTGATCGACGGTATCATCAACTATAATCTTTCGATCAGCTATCGGAAGCACTAATTGTTATGGCATCGGGTGGTTAGTCTTCTAGGAAGCTGCAACGACGATTTTTAAACATTTAACTTTTTTCGATCAGCTGTTTCGTCAACTAACGTCCGTCGATCGGTGCTCCAATCATCTATCTTCTGCTGATTGCCGATGGGTTCAACACTTAGATAAATGTTTGAAGAAATTTCTTCTTTACATCGGCTCTTCCTTCAACTATGTTTTGCTGACGTTTCGGCAGCCTTCAGGAGATCTCGGCCAAAACTGCGGCTCTTCCTTCAACTAATAATCGCCGATCCACCTCGACAGCTTCATCCTCTAATCGTCGGTGATCCCATATTCTAGTCATCAGCGATCCCAACAGCTAAACTTTTTTGATCGCTAATGATCTCGTGCCTTAGAAAAATTTCAGAAATTTTTCCACTTTGTCTTCCGCCGCATCGGCTGTCGGAACAACTATCTACTGCGGCATCGGCAGCCAGGGAATCTATCCATTTGAAGGATAGTCCTTTGGGCAGCCACAATGGAAGGTAGTAATCCCACTAATTCTTCTGATGTAGTTCATCAGTGGTTCCATCGTCTAACCATTGGCAACGAAATCAACTAAATTTCGCTGCCGCCGGGGTCTGCATCGGAGGTTCTTCAGACTAATCTGTCCGCTGCATCGGGTGGGCTTCCCACTAAGTCCTTCGATGAGCCGATAGTATTACACTTAGAAAAATTTCATGAATTTCCTTCCGTCGGTCTTTCGTTGGGCAATCTTCTAACTAAGCATTTCGCTGTATCGGAGGATGTTCCCACTTAGTCCTCCGATGAGCCGACGACCTAAGACTTAGAAAAAATTTGTGAAAGTTTTCTGTCATAAATTTTTGATCTCTGCTAGGCAGAAGGAAACCTGCCTCTGCTAGCTGATCTTTCATGGACCATTCAGGCCCATGCTACAACCTTAGCTCTGATACCACACTGTAACATCCCCGACCCTCCGACCGACGAAGAGGACGCTACCAAACACCAAACATCTGGGCAACTAGCTCCATGAACATGAACATACATACATATCATGCTGAAAAAAAATGCTTAAAAACATAAAACATACTAAGATGCATAATCATTCATATACACAACAGAAGCAAAACATACAATTCAAGCATTCAATATGTTCATCATAATTCATTAACACTAAACATACTGCAGAAGTAGAATAGACAAGAATACTTATCTTATGAGAACTGTCCCACAACCAGCTACATTGCTGCAACATTCCACCCAACTATAGGCCAGTGTGCTCCTTAATCTCTCAGCAATGCTGCCACCCCTAAGCCGGTCATGATTCCCCAAGGAATAAGGAACTAGCAGGCTTACACATAGCCAAGGACAACAAAACAACAAGGATACATAGTTTAGCCAAGTGAACACAGTTGGGTTTATCAGGCGAGCAATAGGTCAGCCAAGCCAACGTAGATTGGGTTTATCAAGCCATCCAGGAGCTGGGAAAGGCTAAATGCTAAGCCAGTGAGCTCATTGAAGAGCTAAGGACACCTACACCAGAACTAGCTTGACTTCTAGAACACCCACACACACCCAACACAAGGAAATCAGTCCTTTCTCTGCTACACAGTCCCTCAGGCCCTGACTTCCCTTCTAGTGCTATTCAGGGGTGGTGGAGAAGAAATCCAACCCTCTAGCTCTGTCTATGTGGTTCCCAAACACATCAGGTTTTTCAAGCAAATCAGGCCCTCATCACCACTCCAATGCAGTCCGAAGACCAACCACTGCATTCATGCAGCAAAACAAACACTTCACAGCTTGGACAGGGGAAGAAAATATCTGAGTCATTCTTGGCCCTATCATGGCCAAAATGACTCCACAACAACCTACAACAGATACCACTCTGTAAAGGGAAACAAAGTCAACAAGATGTGGATGAGACCACAGCCCGCGATCAGTCACGGGAACCACAACCCACGATCAACAATGAAGCCCCAAAAAAACTTACATAGACCGCAATGGGGAATAAAAGAGATTCCCAATCTGTACGTGAGGGAAAATGCATCCAACACCACATAGGTACTCACAACAACCTCCAAAACATTTCACAGTTCCTCAATTGGAAACGAGACAGACTCTCTGCATGAGTGGGAGGGAAAGATGCATCCACAGACCAACAATCCGGTGAAAGAAGGAAGAGAGAACCCCCACACACAAAATCGTAATCCTTTTCTCTCAGCTCTACATGAGGAAGACCATCCGAACCCCCTGCGCATGAGAAGGTGAACAGAACGGATGAGAGAGTGGCGTAGTGGTGTTTCTCTTACCCATGTGAAGGTGGAGAGACGGCTGGTGGAGTGGGCATGTGGCAAAGACTGACAGCCCTGCCACCCACCACTTCCCAACAATAACTGCCTCCAACTAACAAAAGGAGTATTAACTGGGTGGCTGACTCATGGATTTTCCCCCATTGGTTCAAGGTTTAACATCCCCCCCTCCTTATCCTTAGAAAATCATGCCCTTTTCAATATAGTTGCATTGACATAGCTGGTTGGGGTTATTTAATTAAGATGCATAGTTACATGATGCCACAACTTAATATGTGCTGTATCTCCGATATATACCATCGGTGACAATTCCAATCACCGAAACATAAAATAACCAAATCGATGGTGGGGCTTTTGCCTTTAGCTCCGCACCATGATTATTTACAATATATATATATATATATATATATATATATATATATATATANCATACGCAGTCCCAAACAGACTCCGTAGGTAATTTCTTAATTTATTTGATCTCCATAATACATTACAACTCAGATTCGGGATTTCTGAAATCATCTATAAATCCATCTCAGATTTGATCTAATGTTTTCTATGGGATTCCTGTCAAAACCACATAGAATTTCATGTACCAATCCAATGCACGGCCCCTAATGTCTGTGATCATTTGATCTTTCTTGATGGATTCATCTTGGACCTGTCGCACAATCCACACGGCTTCGTATAGAAACCAGTTTTGCTCATGGTCTTCTAACCCATTTCCGTTAAATATTGGTAGATTTATATCGTTCCCAACCATTATATTTGTTTTTGGTGCTGTTGGATTAAAGTTTTGGCTACTGGGTGTCCCTTGTCTATTTTTCCCACTATTATTGTTATTTAGATTGACAAAACCATTGTGCGATGAGTTTCTAGATCTTACATCTAGAGATGTTGACGAGGTTGTGGGTATGCTGTACTTGTACCATGGATCTGCGGCTTCTTATTCGTCTTCTTTTTCAAATTTAGGCTGGTATTCCTCTTCCTCATCACATGAACCTTCGTCAAAGTGTGACGCCAGATTGTAGTCATCTCCTACGGTCGCATTGCAACTTCCTCTTTTGTTTATAGTCCTTCTTCTCTTTCCTGACCGAAATCTTCTTCCACTTCTTAGATGCCCACCTTCTAGTTTAGTCTTGCTATCACCCTGAAACATCTTAGCTTACTCTGCTCCATTTTTCTCAAACTTCTCTTGTGACATAGCCCTTGTCTCCTTGCACAAATATTTATTCCTCAGACTGCATTCTTAGGATCCCTTTCCCACATATGAGCATCTTGACCCAAATATTTAAAGCTGTTAGGTATCGTCCTCTAGGTCCTTGAAAAAATTATCTTTCTTCCTCAATGTATGATTTTATTGTGTCAAAAGCAATTTCAGTGATGTATCCTTCCAAAATATTGTCAACCTAGAAATAAACCTCCCTAGATATAGGGTTGCTAATATTTTTCAACCGCTAAATCAGTCGAGGGATCCACTCTATCAGTCCCCCCCCCCCCCTTGAAATTTTTTTCTTCTGTGTCACAAACTTTAACAACCATTCATTCAACACAATGAGAAATTCGCTGAAGAAAATCTCATGAATATCAGTATAAAGGTATCATTCCACCAACTCCATTAGATTCATCCGTGATCCTTCACTTTATTCTTGTGCGAATTCTAGTGCTTTAAAATCAACCCAATCTTGAATTTATGGGTTCATCGTGTGCCAAAACATATCCCCACTAGTATTATTCACAATTTCAACAATGAAACCATTTGTTGGCTTACTTCTGGTCGAATCAGGTTCAAATCCTTATTTGTCAACATAACCTGAGATATCATTCCAACATAGGAGGACTCCATTGGCAACATCTGTGACGCAGATGAAGTCTCACTCGAGATATCTTATGGGAATTGCAAGAACCAAGTTTCTGTAGTTATGTGGGAATTTCCACTCTTACAATATTTCTTAAATCACTCGAATGAAACTGGGCATTGATGCTTCTTGTTCTTGCTTATTCATTAAAGATAAAAATCTATTTATCTATCGACAAATATTGCAGTATTTAACATTAAATCCTTGTCACAGATTCAACCTATTCAAGATGCAACACACACACACACATGGATTTATTCATTAATAGATGTTGTGTGACTTATTCAGATCCACTTATTCTCAACATACATGCATTCAACATAAACCTAATTATTAAAGACATACTAAGACAACATTTAACATGGAAAACCATCCAAGAAAAACCACAAAGGTTATTTTCATCTAGAATGAGAAATAGGTTAGCACCTTTGGTGTATGTACTTATCTTGCAGACTCTTATTTAGATATTCTTTATAATTTGTACAGATTTCTCTTGTCTCACCCTCTCTAGTTTTGAGTCTATATATTTCTCCCCTTCTTCTCTCATCTGTTGATATGCACTCAAGGATATTAGATGATATCTTAAGTATCCAAATATCATCAAGTGATAAATCTAGTCTAGGATATGACAAAATAAAGAATCCAGAATATTCCTCTTTCAAAAAAAAAAGGTGGAACTAGAAGAAGCTATGTTTATGCACATAAGAGTCATGTTAAAAAGGAACAAAGCAAGAAATATGTTCCATCCTTTCATGACAAAGATAGAACTAATGAGGTTCTTAAGAGAACAATGACAAATAGATATCAACAAATCTTTCTTGTTCATTGTTACTCTTGTAATAATTTTGGTCATAAAGCCATGAAATCTATAGCTTATGGAAAGGTTCACAATTACAAGAAGGATGCATCTAGTAACAAACCAAAAGAAAGAAATCATAACCATTTTGGACCTTTTCAAAGATATGACATAGATTGTTACAAATGTAATAACTTTGGACTTATGGCTAGAGAATGTAAAATAAGAAAGAGTGTTTCAGTAGAGGTTGAGAAACAGTGGATGAAAATGGAAGTTGTGAAGAAGGAACATCAAATATTTCCTGTATATAAGGAAAGTTCTATGGTTATTGCTATTGCTGTCATAAGTTTGGTCACAAGGTTGCTGATTACATAAACAAGGGAAAATATCAAAGGTTGAGAAGGAAACAAGACACAAACACAGTAGATGATAAAGGACAAGTAAGCATGATACCTCATAGGAAGATGTGGAGGAAAAATTCATACTACAAAGACTCATAAGAAACACAAATTCCAAACATCAATGAGGTCTCCAACGATGATGATGAGCATAATAGTGCCATAGATAAAAATGACATCCATTATGAGGAAAAGAAAGATGGAGATGTAAAAGAATACACCGATGAAGATAAAGATGAAGGTGAGGAAAAAGGATATAGTGATGATTGTGGAATCCTTTTCTAAATACCTATAATGATATAAAGAGAACCCTGAAACTAATATTAGGAGGGATCATATACTCAGGGGGAATTAAAGTCAGAAAATTCCAATTGGTATCTAAGAAAAAATTCAACGTTGAAGTATGTTGAAAGCTATCTTCCTCAAAGAACAAGAGATGATCAGGGTTAAATGATAATACTGGTGCATGGTTGACATA
Source organism: Pseudotsuga menziesii (assembly GCA_001517045.1). Classification (NCBI taxonomy): domain Eukaryota; kingdom Viridiplantae; phylum Streptophyta; class Pinopsida; order Pinales; family Pinaceae; genus Pseudotsuga; species Pseudotsuga menziesii. The sequence continues at coordinate 305,550 of LPNX010947243.1, forward strand.
GATAAAAGGTGCATAGAATTGGATTTAAGTAAATTGAGAGAGATGCAATAATGGAGCAGAAAGAAGCACAGTGGTAGGGGGAGTCTATGGATTTTACTCAGGTTATCCTTTGCCATTGTTGTCAAAGGGGGAGAATGTTTAGATGTTTCCATCAATGCCAAAGGGGGATACTGTTGTGAATATAATTTTCATTGATGTCAAAAGAGTTCGGGAATGAAAAAGGGATAACCAATAACATAATAGCATGATGAACTTAGTAAAAGACAAAAGATCCATTACGTGGATTGTCAATTGATGTCAAAGGAGTTCAATAATGACAAAGGAATGGCCAGTAAACATGATGAAAGGGTGAACTTAGTGAAAGAAAAAGGAATTACAAAATCAAATAGAGGGACAGGGTTGATGACAGGGGAAATATCTGCAAAGAAAGTAGTGATAGACAACATTATGAAGTGCCAAGAATATTTGGACGCATTCGCAAATCAAGCAGTGGAAGCACCAAAGAAGAAGTAGAGGACCCAGATCATTTGAGAGATAGAGATCAATGGTCTATAATAATATCCAAAAAATAGATATGTGTGGAAAATAACATTCCCGAACGCTAGAGTGAAGTAAAAAATTGGACGGCCCAGATCAGTCGAGAGAAATTGCGGAAGCTGAGTTTGAGAAGATCGACAGTGGTAAATGATTTTTGCACAAGAAAAATGAAGATTCAAAAATCTGCATTTGATTATAGATCAATGGTTAGGATTGAATCCACAAATAAATCAATAACCTAGAATAGTTGCGGAAATAGCTTTGCGAAGACAATATTGCGTAAGATATTTTTGAAAAAATATTGATCCGCAATACACATTTGATCGTAGATCGACGATCGAAGTGAACCCTCCTGGAAATTGACAGTCCAAAAGAAATGCAGAAACAAAGTTGTGGAATAGAATTGTGGAGGTCTAAATGGGAAAGTGTGGTTCCGCATTCTGCAATCCACAATTCGTAAGATCGACAGTCGGAAAAGATTCCACAAAATATCAACGATGCAGAAGAAAGATTGGAGAAAGGAAATCACAAAAGCACTTTTAAGGAGTTTGGAAAACCCGTAATCCACAATCTGCATCTGATCTCAGATCAACGATCTAGGAAGAATACAGAGGAAATCAACGGTGCGAAAGTGCTGATGCAGAAAGTACCTTGCGGAAGGACATTTTGAGAAAATTCAAAATGCAAATCCGCAATCCCCAATCCAGATCTCATTGCAGATCATGGTCATGGAAGAGTCAACAAGAAATCAATGGTGCAGAAAGGTTGTTGCAGAAAGCTAAGGAAATTGCGGAAAGATGATTACAGAGGGAAATATGTGTGTTGGATCGACAGACATGAAAGTTTATGCAATGGATCAATGGCTCAGGATGTTTGAGGAAAGGATCTGTTGTGGAAAGGAAAATTCTAAATAATTTCTGGTGAACAATTATCATTGCAGAGATGCAATTCTTGTAATATTATGTTGCGGAAAGGTATAATTGATAAACCTAAATAGAGTTAAACAATTGTTAAAATTAAGAATTAAGTCTTCATGAAGAGGCACAATATATGAATGAAAAGGTGCAATGGTGAAGAGATGTTTTCATAGAAAACGTGTTAGAGGGTATTTATAGACATAATGATGCGTGAGAGAAATTGTCTCCGTGATCCATATTAATGTAGCAATAACAGAAGACAGAGACCCAAGAAGAACCGGTGACAATAATTGTAAAGAAGATACGAAAAAAATATAAAATCATACTAGGGTGGCAAGGTGGAATCTGGGCAGTATAAAGGCCTATAGGGGGTTGTAGCCTCCTTCCAGTAGTAGCTGGTAAATAGTGTATTGTAGCATCCTTTCAGTAGAAACTGATAAAACTAGGGGGTCGTAGCCTCTATCCAATAGTAGATGGTAAATAGGGTCTTATATCATCCTTTCAGTAGTAGCTGATAAAACCAAGGGGTTGTAGCCTCCTTCCAGTAGTTGCTAGTAAATAGGGTGTGGTACATCAATTGATCTATGACTCCTTTCTTTCCATCAGAAAGAATCCTATGAAAATATCTCCTCTCACCATTCCTTTTTTTGTTAGTAGTAGAAGGACTTAGTAGAGTATTTATTGATGCAAAGAATATGGGAGATTTCTCTCAAATAGATATCTTAGATACTCTTCATATGACACACCTTCTATTTTTGGATGACACACAAGTATTCTTTGATGGCTCTTTTGCAGATGCTGAAAAAATTTCAAAGATCTTGGAGCTCTTTGGGAAGGCTACCAGAATGGTAATAAATGTGCAGAAATATTCCCTCTCCACTATAAATGTGGACAATTTTGAATTACACAGATACTCTTTTCTCTTCCCATATGAAACAAAGATCTTTGATGAAGGCCTCAAATACCTTGGTTTTCTGTTAAAATAATTTTTTTATAAAAACAAGGACTGGAACTCGATGATTGCAAAACTGGAGAAAAGGCTATGTAGCCAGAGGCACAGATGGCTCTTAAGAGAAGGAATATTGGTTTTATTAAATTCAGTGCTAGAAGCCATTCCGGTATATTGGATGTCTCTTGCATGGATTCCAAAGGGAATATTGGAGAAAGAAAGGAATTTGTGCTTCATATTATTATGGTCATGGAAAAATTAAAACTCAGTGCTCCTGTAGTGGAGATTTCTCTCAGAGTACATGAAAAATCACCTACGTTAGATCACCGGGATCTAAGGATAGAGTTCATGGTGCAAGGGAAATACTCAATATTGACTTACAAGAAAACAACAACAAATATTTTTTATATTTTCTAATTTTAATAAAACAAATGCAACATACCTTTAAAAAGTGGGTCACTGCAGTCATTTGAGGATGTGGTCCGACGACTTCCAGGGTTGTGTTCTCTTATTTTCTCCACCTATGGTTGTCAATGGGAATCAAGGAGTGTATGGAGTAAACTCAAAATACAATGTGGAACAATGTGACTAAAGGTAAGAATGGAAAGTTTGATGACAAGTTCAAAAGTGCCTTTGGGGAGACCTTAACAATGTATTTATAGGGTGATCCAAGATTTTGTTTCCCATGGTATTGGTCCATGGTTTTTCATAGTGCATGGTATTTGTCCATGGTTTATAACCCGTTCTCATTTTAAGTTTTTTTGGTCCTTTTTTTAGAGAATGGAAGTTTTGTTGCAATAAATTCCCATATTCCCTATATTTATGAGGGAAGGAATAATAATTGCTTGGACCAATTTGGGGAGGATTTAATTATGAAGGCCAAAATGGAGGAATAATGATGTATAATTATGGTGTGGACCATAGGGAGTTACATGGACAATTTTGTGTGTTACCATATTTCCCCTTGATGTGTGAGGGAAGGAGCTCATCGTATAGCTGATAAACATCATAGGACCAAGGGAGAAATGGTGACAATGATGGAGAACCTAGAGAGAACTGCGGAGAGTTAGAGTCTCCTTATTTGTACTATAGTGGGTTTTGATTTGTATTACTTCTCAAAATGGATGAGGTACATATAATCTCATACATATATATGGACAAGGCGGGCATTCCCATGCTTGTATCAATGTCTCAATATAAAGATTAGGATCAAGGCTCAAACAAGGGGAGTCAATTAATACATATAACTGGTAGTACATAATGGTGGCACAATAGGAGGTTAAATACAAATACCGACCTAAAGAACTGGTACATAGAAACAATGGAATTCTATTGTAATGAAATATCACAATAACTAATGCTCAGTTGAATCTAAGGGTATACAAAGCTGCATGGAATCAACGACTGAGAGTCAGAATATTTGAGGTACAAAAAAGGTCATATGATGCTGTAAATATACAGAAGCATGATACTAAGGGGATTTCAAACACTGTTTCTAATGCAACCCAGATATCACAAAGGACATGAATCTGTATGGGTTCCAAATAGAGTCATTAATGTGCTAGATTCAGGTGACAACTGGGGTCTTCGACCAAATAATGAAGGGACCAATACCCTATATGAATCTCAACGATGTGATAATGTAGCTGAAGCTGAGCACGTGAGACAAAACCAACCCAAAAGGAGATAATGACTCCTTTCAAGTGGTCCAAGGAATTCATTAATGAGTTCGATGAAACCAAGATACATGGACCTCTGTGTCTATTCTCTGGAATAGATGTGTTGACGTCTACAGAGGGAGACCTGCAACTACCAAGGAAATGAGGTTACCTTGATGGAAGCATGAGGGGGACAACCTGATATATGGAATAATAATGGGATTGAGACACTGAATGGGGAACAAGGAAAGGGGATTACAGGGGACTCAAGATTCCTTTGTTCAAAGTATAATGATAGGGATGAAGTGGCATTAGTTGTAACTGACTCATGGGGAGGGAATCACAACCGTGGAACTAGGGAGATGACTGCAACGGGAGATACTTGGTAAAGTAACTGGACAAGTGGTATCCAAAGGATCCAAGGGAGACTCATTGCAGAGTACTCTAAACAAAGGTGACCTGATGGGGGAAAGCTTCCATAATGTGATACTATATGAAATATGGGTGAGAACCGAAAGGCACCATTTGGGCCTTCTTCATAGTTTACAGAGGTCAAAAAAGGTATAGAAGTATGATCAGTAGGATAATGTCTTGTGTATTTTTTTCGAGCCCAAGACGGTAAATGCTCGATGGTGCTTTCATTTTTATAGAGTCTGAAAACATGAAGAAGACTCCAAGGGGTCTATTTTTCACACAGTAGTCTCTTAAGCCTAAGAAAGGATAAAAGTGTACAAAGGAGAACTTTCCCAACTAAAAGGGGAAGATAGACTTCCTTTTCATAGGTATTCCAACCAGGTCAAAAAAGGATAAACCTATACCGACTGAACAATTATTCAAGTAATTTTACGAGCATGAAAGAAACCAAGTTTGCTTGACAATCTTTTCTTTATTAAAGGGATGGAAAAGAGCGTAAATACAACCCATAAGTGATATTTTTCGTAGAGTATGGTCCCAATGTCCAAAAACACATAAAAGGATACAAAGGAATCCATTCCTAACTAGAAGGTGTTAGGGTGGTCCTTTTCTTTAAGTAGTCTAGATGTCATAAAAAAGGGATAAATGATGCCACATATACGCCTTTTCAAATACTTTAACGAGCGTGAAAGGAAGCAAGATTGCTCGGAAATATTCATTCTTTAAGGAGTTTGAAAAGAGCTTAAATTTTTTTTGTAATGTTTAGTCAAGCAAGGAGGAAGTGTTCAATGTGACAAAAGTGGTGGTGTTGGGAGCATGGCTGACGGGGAGTAAAAATAACAATGGAAAACTGGTGGTGCCTCCTTGAGAGACGGTGAATGGTGGGAAAATAACGCAAATTTTGCAATATGGATGGAGCAGAGGGATAGGTCTGGGGACCAAATGCTATGTATACATGACTCTTTATGGTTCCAGTCATATATTTTGGTTTATTGGCATATCTGGTAGCTAGATTATACATATGATTGATACTAATGACATATTGTGTGCATGTGCAGATGTGGGACAACATCCTCCAGCAGGATACCAACGACGTAGGGGCAGGGAGGATGGATTAGATCCACCTTCTCATGGGTAGAGGAGGCAACAAAGTGATACTTTAGACTCATTGTGGCTAGACATGGAGAGGCTACTAGAGGAAGTCACCGACGATGGGTGGCAGTGTCTAGGTGATGACTTGATCAGTACATGCTACCAAGCCCCTCTTGAGTGGATCTCTATGATGAGGAGGATTAGAGTGGCTGCTGAGTATGTCATGATGATTCCATAAGGAGATGTGTTGATGGATGTGGAGAGCTCAAATGAGGAGGAGGATACTGAGGAAGAGACAGAGTTAGAGGACTCAGAGTTAGATTAGAAACATGTGGTGCCTTCTCGCAATGCATTTGGGTATGGGAAATTTCGTATTAAATGTATGATGAGAAATCCCATGGGGCTTCTCTTTTTTGTGTTTATTATGATATTATGATGTGGGTGCATGTGGATGCACATTTTTTGTATTTTTATGTATTTCATGAGTCTCTTATTATGATGATTACTATGCCTATATGATGCATATGACATATGTATGCATGAATATATGATGATGCATGATGCAATTTATTTCCAATATGCATTTATTGATGTGCCTCTCTAGAATGTCATTATTCATTTGATTCGGTACACTATTGAGACTTATGGGAACATGCATGAATAAAATGTATTCGAAATGTATAACCAATTTCCTAGTGTGCATGAATTTTCTAAATAGGCAGGGATAGTGTACCTGGTAGCAGTTATTCAATTAGGCGACAAGCAACTGGGAGTCTAGGAATACATCAAGGGGATGAATACCCAAGTGAAGGGAAGGGTTCATGAGAGCATTGACACCATCGTACTCATCTTGGTTATTGGTAGGAATGTCAACACACTTTCCGTCGATATGGATCAACTCATGTGACAGGGAATAAATGACCCACAAAGTCGAGGAAAGATTAGGAGACCATCTACTTGCACCATCAATGAAACCAACATAGGAGTGTAAGGTAGGATCCATCAGGAACAACCAAGGAAAGAAACTTGGATGCTCATGGTAAAAATGATGAAAAATATGAAAGAAAAACTATGACACAAGGCTATGCAGTTTGGTCGACTTAGGTATAAAATATCTTGAGGTAGATCCCATTGCGGGGAATATTTAGGGGGTGACCTTCGAAGTCAGCAAGGAGGTATGCCCCCTTATGAGACAACGATAGATGACATAAGGGCCATGCCACATGGATTCAAACTTCCTTTTTCCAGTCTTATCATTGGCTTGATCGAAGGTTAGGACAAGGTCCCCCTCATTAAAGGTTCATGGGTGGATGTGGGAGTCATAATGGGACTTCAACTAGGTCTTATCAACTTAAATAATTTGGAGAGAAGTGGGACGGTCCTCATCTCTTTGTTCAAGCATAAGTAGGTGTGTAGAATCTCGACAACAAGGCGAAGTGACAGAATCTAGAATTCACTAGGAAGAATTTGCTCCACACTGTGGACTAAATGGAATGGGGTAAAACCAGTTGCGGTTTTGGTCGATGTTCAATATGCCTAGAGGGAGGAAAAGAGAAAGTGATTCCATATGATATTGTGTCACATACCCCAATTTTGTAAAATTATGTAAATTGTTTTATTACATTTCTGAGACATTATGTTAAACTTAATCCTAAGTAGGGATTGATGACTCAGCAGAGTCAACAGTAATGGAGTGTAATTCAGAATATTTTATTATTAATAAATAAATTATGGAGACAACAGCATGGGAGAGCTGTTAAAAGAGGTTACTGGTCAAACTGGTCGATGGAACTAGGTGGAAAGACAAAAGACAAGTGGCAACACCCTCAAACACTTCCTAAGTTGCAGGTGGCAACTTCCCTATATTTGGGGTCATGATTCCCCAAGAAAGTGGAATCATAGCAGGTGGCTCATTAAATGACAGTTAACCCAACAAAGACCTAGGCAATCTTTTAAAAGTACTCAATGAAGAGAGCTGAGGCTGCTCAGATATTCCAGAGAGAATTCATTTAGGTGAATGTTATTCAGGAAATCCATTGAGGAAGAGGGAAATACAGTAAGGAAGTTGTTTTAGGAGGATTGCTGCAGTAACTTGATTTTTATTTACAGCTATTGGGTTCAGAGAACTGACTGATAGTTCTGAGTTAATACTGAGTTTGAAGACTGGTATATGACTTTGCTGCACCTAGTTCCATCTAGGGAGACCAGAGCAAGCTCGGGGGTCCTGGGAAGTCGCTGTCTGAGCACTCTCTAGGAGTTGGTAGGGAGGAACGGCCTCCCATTGCTGTTGTTGTCCACATCTTAAACAGGTTCTGTCACCTATTTCTTTATGTTTACTGAGGATGAATGAACGCATGTTATGTTTATTTTATATGTCTGAGGAGTTAGTTAGTTCAGTAAAGTTAGTATCTCAGAATATCAGTAGTTAAATCTGTTAATAGTTACTGTGTTTTTCCACATCTGGGATCACCAGACCGTACTCCAGCACAGTACTTCGGTATTGCGAACCAGTATCCTTCTGAACCGAGTTTCCTATTTAGTTACATTCAGTAACTACAAGTATTTCAGGAATTTATAAGTTATTTTCTTATAGTTTTTAAAAAAAAAATTACTTCCTAGTAGTGTATCTTTGTTCCTGTAAATACTAGCTGCAATAAAGAAAATATAGACTAAGTATTTCTGCTGTTCAAGGCTTATAATAGTTATTTTCCAGTTTAAAAGAATCTAATCCTTAATGTTGAAAAACAATACTGACAGTAGGATTTAATCATTCATTGGTTGATTTTACCGATAAATCATAGTGATATTAGTCTGTATTATAGTTAAGAATGCAATTATTTAATTAGTGTATACCCTTTTATTTCAACCAAGCATAAGCATATTTCAAAACTGTTATTTTATTTTCAAATATGGTAAATGAATGCTATCATATACACAGGAATTTATAAAGATATGTATATGAAAATATACTTTAATATTAAATGAGTATTATGTAGAAATACATAGGCTTTTTAACTAAATAAATAAACTAAACAACCATTGAATAACAATATTAAAATAATCAAAGGAAACCTTAGTAAGAAGTACTATCATTATTGTATTACTATTAATGTATCTATAATGCATACATTATAATAGTAACACTGTAAGTAATAATTTATTATTGCAAGTATAAACCTAGTTTATTTATACTTGATGAATAAACAAATAAGGATTTATGTACAAAATAATTATACTGTGTGTAATACAAAATTAAATAAACAATACTAGAAGGCAATAGTAAAATATAACAAGATAAATTACAGTATTTGTATCATGACCAAGAAGAGTGTAAGAGAATTGTATTCTCAGCTAGGTTATTTGTATAAGGGTACAAACTCTCTATATATAATTTAAAAAGTTTTTATATAACAAATAAATCAAGATATATAACCCTCACATCAATTTATTAAAAGAAGGGTTACCAATAGTTAAATAACTCAGTTTTATTTTTAAAGCAAAGAAATAACAGAACAGTAATCATCGAGCTTAACCATTAAGGTTAATATCACTCACTTAACTCTTAAATATCAACACAGTTATAATTTTAATGACAGATTAAGCAACTGACTTAATCTCGACTGTAAAAATTAGGGATTAAACCCTATAAGTCCAGTCTTTACAAGTAAAATAATTACTAAGAATTAAGACAATGTTTACATCTACGGCTGTATCATAAATTTCCAGTATAAGTGGTTATAAACTCATTCTTGTGCAAATCATAAAATTAATAATGCATGCGATAAACAAGCTCAATGATACAGGAAGGTTTTATATTATGTCATAATGCAAAACTCTGGGTGAAAACCCTAAACAATTTAAGAGTACAGTAAAGGAAAAAGGAGGTAGAGGCGGTAACCTCATCTACAGGCAGGCTTACAGACATGTGCCCTTTTTACACAGTAATTATTTTACAGAAACCTTAAATACAAAAAGAAAGATGAATATTTACAACACAGGGTAAACCTGTTAAGAACTCTTTTAACATAGAGTTTCAAAGTCTGAACAGAGCTGAGGTAACCTCAGAGTCGAGTCACTCAAGCCAACCACTAACAGCCCAAGAAAACCAGCAAGGAGGAACGCCAGGTTTAAGACCAGGCTTACCGGAAAAATAAAACTATCAGCCGAAACCTTGCATTTTCCACTCCACAAGGAGGAGGCCGAACCTGCAAAAAGAAGGATCAGCTAGTTAGTTAAAAACCTTATTATATATTGGCTAAGCTTTATTCATGAAATGAAAAATGAAGGAAGAAACTGTAGCTTACCGGCGAGTCGAAGGAAGTGCAACCACAGTAAATAAACAGATAACCACGAGTAGAGGAAGCATAAACCCCTCCTTTGTCACCAAGAAGGACGAGCTGGCAGAAGCAAAGGATACCTTCCACGATGGAAGCTTTGACAGCATCAAATCGAAGGATGCACCCATGCCGTGACAGAGTCGACAGTGGTGCCGAAGGGGAAGACCCTAGGTTTTTCAACAACCTCAAAGCCACCAACAACAAGCTATTGACTCCCATACAGTGCAGTAGATGAGCACGAAGGATTAGAGTAGCATGCAAGCTACTATCAACTAGTGCAACAACAAAAATTGAACCAAGAGGGTTTGCAGAGCGACCGAGCCCGAAGGCGAGGGAGAAATGGAAAATTAGGGTTGATTCAATGGCCTTATAGCACCAATGCATGGCTCTGGAGTGACCACGTCACGTTTTAATATTATGCATGCGAGTGGGTCGAAGTGCTAATGTCTTATGAAAAGATCCCCCATCGATTTTTTTTCCAAACAAATCATAGCATTGATATTCCATTTGGTCGCTATACTATGGTTTTACCTGCCACATAGTCCCTGGTCATGAACGTTAGCATAATGCTCTTAAGAATATGCTTTGTGAATATTAAAACTTTGTATTATATACGTTGCACAACCACGATGTTAGAACAATACTTTAAAACATTGCATTGTATATACTAAACTTTGCCTTATAAATATTAAAAAAACCATGCATTATAAATATCATTCAAGATTAAGTCTTGAAGTATCTAGGCATAAAGGATTTGATTTCAATTTTAAAGGTTAGAAGAATATTGGGTATAAGGTTAAGTTATAATGGTTCTTAAACTTACCACTTTGTTGCCATCTAACCTAGTCTCAAGTGAAGACAAGAGATATAAAATTTCTTTTGAGTCTATAAATTATTTGGAGTAATGATAGGTATAGTTGTTTAAAATTTTACAACTATATTGCAAGTTGCTATAGTTTTGCATTGAAGGTAAAAAAAACTTGTCATACTCTTTTTATATGTCTTTAACCTATAGAAATCAAGCTATATAATTCACAAATTTTGGAGTAGGGTTACTCTAGCCCTTTTTACTTGTTATTACTAATATAATAACAATATCTTAATTGTCTTAGATTTTCTATGGTAACAATTAGATTTTGTTAACCTTCATGCTCAAAGATTTACAAAGATTGTGTAAGTGAGTATATGTGTTTGGCAGTTTATGTAAATTAATATAACCATTCTTGTTGGTAGTATAGTCCGGAAAATTATAAATGAGTTTAATCATGATAATTTAGGGCTAATTCTAAAGGTGCTTATAGATTTCATTCATTTGTCAATCATGGAAATAGAAGTAGTTTTCCAATCAATGCAAGTCCTTAAATGTTAAGAGAAGACATGTATCAGATAGTGAACCTTGTAATTACTGGAAGTAAGAAAAGTATGTAGATCGGTATTATTAACTCCAGATCCTTTACAATTGCATTTGCAAATCAAAAATATTCTGAGTATAAACTTGGCATGATGCAGTAACAACGGATGAGTAGATTTAGGTCTTAATATGGTAACCCAATTATATTTACTGTACTAAATAAGAAATATTTTACTTCTATGTTTGCATTACAATAAACTCATCAAATGGTCCAGTACTCCATAGGGATACTTAATTCTGATATTATAAAGAAAAACAGCTATCTTATTCCCTAGTAATTTCCAACTTTTATCAGTAAGATCATAAGAAGATGATAAGAAAAGTTTTACCTTTAAAAGCTTGATAAACCTGGCTAGCATGCTTATACTTTTACTGAATGATTTTGGTACAGCAAATTGTTATCTAATACTTTAAAGATTTATTAGCAGCAACCCGAACATTACCTGTATATTTGTAAGAGAAAGAAAACAGCTGCATTAGCTCGGAAGCTAAGTAAGCCCAGTCTGTCATGGCAATCCCTCTAGTGGCTGCAAACAGAAAACAATCAATAACTGAAAAGAAACTCATCTTATAAGTTAAGCATAATAAAAGATCATTCAATTACAAATCTAGTAACATAAACTAATCAAACAATTAATGTCTGCATTTAATAAGATTATATGCTATTTTAAAAATTTTAAATTTTTCGGAATTTTTGGGGTTTTGACATGTGGTATCAGAGCATGGTTCAAACACTAGGCCTTGATGTGGCCCAATTAGTTTCCGCAGAACAGTAAAAATAATATACTAACCTGTATTTTGTTTTATGTGAAAGGCAGAAAATTTCTTTTTCTGAATCTAACAGGCAGGTATGGAGAACCTAGGAGAATATGCTGAGGAGGAATCTCCAAATACTGAGACAAGACAGATGTCTAGAGAACCTTTGATAGAGGAAGTAACTGCTCGCTCCTCAGAGCTGATGCAGACCATAAAGAATTTAAAGACTGAAATAGAATCAGTCAAGAAGGACAATGAACCGATTCTGAAGACTCAAGAGGAGTTAAATCAAATTCTGATAGAAAAATTTCAGACTGAAGGGAGAAACAGAAGGTCTAAATCTGAAGAAGCTAGCCATAAAAAACAGTCCAAAAAGATGAAACTAGCTAAACCTGATAGCAGTTCATCATCTGAAAGAAGTAAGGAACAACAGAGCTATTACACTACTAGTGACAGTAGTGAGGCTGAGTTGTATAAAAGGAAGAAAAAGTACAGGCCTTATGAAGAGATTTCTGGGGAGTTCAAGAAAATAAAACCCCCAACTTTCAATGGAGAAACTGAAAAAGGAGAAGAGGCAGAATCCTGGTTATCCGAGATGAGAAAATATTTTCAGATTTATAATTATTCAAATCAGCTGAAGGTGAGAATGGCCATCTATAACCTTTCAGGAAAGGGAGATATATAGTGGCAAGATTTGAAAAGGGTCAAGGGGATCAAAGAAAAAGAGGTCAATTGGAGTGCCTTTAAAAGGTACTTCAAGAAGAATTTTATGTCTGAACAATACTATGAAGAAAGGGCCAAGGAATTTTATGAGTTAAAGCTAGGATCTATGACTATGAAGGACTTAAACAGTAAGTTCGTAAGTCTGCTAAGATATGTGCCATATTTAGTTGATGAGAAACCTAAAGTACATTGGTTTCTCAGCTGCCTGTCATATCATATAAAAGACAGAATCGAATATGATAACCCCAAAACTCTGGAAGAAGCCATGTGAAAGGCTAACTTCTGTTTTGAACAAAACAAAAAGAAAGAAGGAATAGCCAACTGGAAGGCTAAAAAGAATAGTAATCAGCCCGAGTTCAAGAAAAAAGAGTTTGTACCCCAGAAAAATTTCAGGAATAACAAGAACAGAAACCATTCTAATGGTAAGAACTTCCAGGGAAGCAAAAATGGTGCTTCTAATAATTCCAATAACTTCAAGGGTAGCAAGGAGGATTCTAACAATCATGGAAATTTCACCAAGAATTTCGAACGGAAGGAGCCCGTTAAGTGCTGGGAGTGCAATGGCCCACACTATGCTTCAGTTTGTCCAAATCGGAAGAAGCCAAACAACAATATTCATACAATACAAGATGAAATGACTGTTGGAGACTTTGCAAGGACTATGCCCTGAATCAATGCAGCGTTGGAGAGCCGCCAAGCTGATTATCAAACTTCCATGGTGGAAGTAGAAGGTATGGTTAACAAAACCGCTGTAACTATTTTAATAGATCCAGGTGCTAGCCTTAGTTATATTTCACCGTAGATAGTAGAAAAGTGCAATCTGACTGTTGAAAGGTTTGATAACTCTTGGTTAGTTCAACTAGCCACTGGGGCAAAAAGGAAGGTAATTTGTTATGTTAAGGAATGTGCTTTAGATATGAATGATTTTAAAACTACTGTTAAATTAAATGTTTTGCCACTTGGCTCGTATGACATACTTATTGGTATGGACTGGTTAGAATAGCGTAAGGTAGTTTTAAACTATTTTGATAAAACCTTTACGTGTATGAATAATAATGAACAACCTGTAACAGTTAAAGTTATTCCTAGGAAAACTGTAATCAGGCAGATTTATGCCTTACAGCTCAAAAGAGCAGTCAAGAAAGGGTGCAAAGCCTATGTTGTAACTATTACAGATGAGGCAAATAAGTCTGACATAAATAAAATAAAAATAGAGGATATTCTTGTGTTAAACGAATTTACTGATGTTTTTCCGGAGGAAATTCCAGGATTACCTCCCAGGAGGGAACTGGATTTCACAATTGAGCTGGTACCAGGTGCTGTACCCAGCTCGAAGGCTCCGTATCGTATGAACATTCTGGAGCTTAGTGAATTAAAATCACAGTTAAAGGAATTAATAGATAAGAAATACATTCGACCTAGTGTGTCCCCTTGGGGAGCACCAGTAATCTTTGTTAAAAAGAAGGACGGAACTATGCGACTTTGCATAGATTACCGTCAACTAAATAAAATGACAATTAAAAACAGATATCCGTTGCCCCGCATAAATGATTTGTTTGATCAGCTACGTGAAGCTACGGTGTTCTCTAAGATAGATCTGAGATCAAGCTATCATCAAGTAAGAATTAAAGAAGAGGACATATTCAAGACAACTTTCAGAAGAAGGTATGGATATTACGAATTTGTCGTAATGCCATTTGGGCTTACTAATGCCCCAGCCGTCTTTATGTGTCTAATGAATAACATAATGCATAAATATTTGGACAAATTTGTTGTCGTATTCATTGATGACATCTTAATCTATTCTAAAAATGAAGAGGAACATAAGGAACATTTACGGATAGTCTTACAAGAACTGCGAGAGCAACAGCTCTTTGCGAAGTTCAGTAAGTGTGTTTTCTTTAAGGATGAAATCCAGTACTTAGGTCACGTGGTGACTAAGGAAGGGATTTCAGTTGATCCTGAAAAGATCCGGGCAATCGAAGATTGGTCAGTACCAAAAGACGTAACAAATGTTAGGTCCTTCATGGGAATTACCAGTTATTATCGGAGATTCATTGAGGGCTTTTCAAAAATAGGTAATCCAATCACTTCCTTGCAAAAGAAAGGCAAGAAATTTGATTGGAACTTAAAATGTGAAGAAAGATTTAAGAAATTAAAAACTTTATTAACAACTACGCCTATTCTAAGAATAGCGGATTCTAATAAGGATTTTGTGGTTTGCACCGATGCTTGTAATGACAGTCTAGGTGGAGTACTGACTCAGGATGGGCATGTCATTGCCTATGAGTCCAGGAAGCTAAAGATTCATGAAAGGAATTATGCCACTTATGATTTAGAATTAGCTGCTGTTATTCATGCCTTGAAAATGTGGCGACACCACTTAATAGGCAGAAAGTTTACTTTAATGACTGATAATAAGGGTCTAAAATACCTTTTAGATTAGCCTAACTTAAATGCAAGGAAAGTAATATGGTTAGCCTTCTTAAGTGAATACGATTTCGAAATTCAGCACATAAAAGGAAAGGAAAATAAGGTGGCTGATGCTTTGAGCAGAAATGCAAGGCTGAATTTTACAACAGCAATTAGTACTTATAATTCTGATCTAAATGAACAACTGTCTGAAGGGATAAAATTGGATGAAATTTATCAAAATTTACAAGCTACAGCTAAAGAAGAACCTACAGAAAGTTTAATAAAGGGTTACAGTTTAAATAAAGATGGATTTTTATTGTTTAAGGACAGACTATATGTACCTAATGTGTCTAAGGTTAAATTGCTGATTCTGGATGAAGTTCATAAAACCCCTTACTCAGGGCATCCAGGCTACCAGAAGACTGTCACCATGTTGAGAAAAGATTATTTTTGGCCTAATATGAAATATGAAGTAGCTGAGTATATAGCTAGATGTTTGGACTATCAACAAGTGAAGAAAAAACATCAACATCCAGCTGGGTTACTGCAACCTTTGCCTATTCCTAGTTGGAAGTGAAAAATAATTAGCTTAGATTTCATTACTGGATTACCCAGAAATCAAAATCAGAATGATTCAATTATGGTGGTAGTAGATAAATTAAGTAAAGCAGCGCATTTTATTCCTGTTAAAACCACTTACAAGGCTGCAAATATAGCTAACATATTTCTAAAGCAAATTTTTCGGCTACATGGTGTACCGAAGGTTATTATTTCAGACAGGGATCCTAAATTCACAGGGAATTTCTAGAAATCCTTGTTTAAGGGATTAAACACAACAATGAATTTCAGCACCTCTTTCCATCCTTAGACAGACGGACAGACTGAAAGAGTTAATCAGGTGTTGGAAGATCTGTTAAGAATGTACGTCAAGGATCAACTAGGTAAGTGGGAGGATTACTTGCATTTAGCAGAATTTGCATATAATAACAACTATCAATCATCAGCTAAGTTCAGTCCTTTTGAAATTCTGTATGGGCGTAAATGTAACACTCCTATCTCCTGGAATAATCCAGTAGATAGATTAGTGTTGGGACCCGAATTATTAAAAGAAATGGAACAGATTGTAAAACAAGTGTAGGAGAACTTGAAGGTTGCCCAGGATCGGCAAAACAACCAAGCAGATTTAAAAAGAACTCCTAAAGAGTTCCAGGTGGGTGAGCACGTGTTCATAAAGGTAAGACCAAAGAAGAGCTCCCTAAGACTAGGGATTTGTGCAAAATTAGCGCCACGTTACTGTGGTCCGTTTGAAATTTTATCTAGAATTGGTCAAGTTGCATATCAGCTAGCATTACCACCTAACTTAAAAGTGCACAATGTTTTTCATATTTCTGTTCTGAAAAAGTATGTTCATGATGCTACTCATGTTATTGATTGGAACGTTGTACGGGTAGAACCAGAAGGGGAAGTTCTGGTGGAACCGGACTGTATCCTCGGGAGGAGGGAAATTACTCTGCGGAATCGCACAATTGGACAGCTGAAGGTGCAATGGAATCACCTTAGTCCTGAAGAAGCTACCTGGGAACTGGAAAATAAGATGCAGGAAGCATACCCGAATCTGTTCCAGGAGGTTGCAGATGATGAGGAATAAGTAACATCGAGGACGATGTTACATTTTAAGGGGGTGTGTATGTCACATACCCCAATTTTGTAAAATTATGTAAATTGTTTTATTATATTTCTGAGACATTATGTTAAACTTAATCCTAAGTAGGGATTGATGACTCAGCAGAGTCAACAGTAATGGAGTGTAATTCAGAATATTTTATTATTAATAAATAAATTATGGAGACAACAGCATGGGAGAGCTGTTAAAAGAGGTTACTGGTCAAAATGGTGGATGGAACTAGGTGGAAAGGCAAAAGACAAGTGGTAGCATCCTCAAACACTTCCTAAGTTTCAGGTGGCAACTTCCCTATATTTGGGGTCATGATTCCCCAAGAAAGTGGAATCATAGCAGGTGGCTCATTAAATGACAGTTAACCCAACAAAGACCTAGGCAATCTTTTAAAAGTACTCAATGAAGAAAGCCGAGGCTGCTCAGATATTCCAGAGAGAATTCATTTAGGTGAATGTTATTCAGGAAATCCATTGAGGAAGAGGGAAATACAATAAGGAAGTTGTTTTAGGAGGATTGCTGCAGTAACTTGATTTTTATTTACAGCTATTGGGCTGAGAGAACTGACTGATAGTTTTGAGTTAATACTGAGTTTGAAGACTGGTATCTGACTTTGCTACACCTAGTTCTATCCAGGGAGACCAGATCAAGCTCGAGGGTCCTGAGAAGTCGTTGTCTGAGCGCTCTCCAGGAGTTGGTAGGGAGGAACGACCTCACATTGCTGTTGTTGTCCACAGCTTAAACAGGTTCTGTCACCTATTTCTTTATGTTTACTGAGTATGAATGAACGCATGTTATGTTTATTTTATATGTCTCAGGAGTTAGTTAGTTCAGTAAAGTTAGTATCTCAGAATATCAGTAGTTAAATCTGTTAATATTTACTGTGTTTTTCCACATCTGGGATCACCAGACCGTACTCCAACACAGTACTTCAGTATTGTGAAGCAGTATCCTTCTGAACCGAGTTTCCTATCTAGTTACATTCAGTAACTACAAGTATTTCAGGAATTTATAAGTTATTTTCTTATAGTTAAAAAAAAAAAATTACTTCCTAGTAGTGTATCTTTGTTCCTGTAAATACTAGCTGCAATAAAGAAAAGATAGACTAAGTATTTCTGCTGTTCAAGGCTTATAATAGTTATTTTCCAGTTTAAAAGAATCTAATCCTTAATGTTGAAAAACAATACTGACAGTAGGATTTAATCATTCATTAGTTGATTTTACCGATAAATCATAGTGATATTAGTCTGTATTAGTGTTAAGAATGCAATTATTTAATTACTGTATACTCTTTTATTTCAAACAAGCTTAAGCATATTTCAAAACTGTTATTTTATTTTCAAATATGGTAAATGAATGCTATCATATACACAGGAATTTATAAAGATATGTATATGAAAATATACTTTAATATTAAATGAGTATTATGTAGAAATACACAGGCTTTTTAACTAAATAAATAAACTAAACAACCATTGAATAACAATATTAAAATAATCAAAGGAAACCTTAGTAAGAAGTACTATCATTATTGTAATACTATTAATGTATCTATAATGCATACATTATAATAGTAATAGTGTAAGTAATAATTTATTATTGCAAGTATAAACCTAGTTTATTTATACTTGATGAATAAACAAATAAGGATTTATGTACAAAATAATTATACTCTGTGTAATACAAAATTAAATAAACAATACTAGAAGGCAATAGTAAAATATAACAAAATAAATTACAGTATTTGTATCATGACCAAGAACAGTGTAAGAGAATTGTTTTCTCAGCTAGGTTATTTGTATAAGGGTACAAACTCTATATATATAATTTAAAAAGCTTTTATATAACAAATAAATCAAGATATATAACCCTCACAGCAATTTATTAAAAGAAGGTTTACCAATAGTTAAATAACTCAGCCTTATTTTTAAAGCAAAGAAATAACAGAACAGTAATCATCGAGCTTAACCATTAAGGTTAATATCACTCACTTAACTCTTAAATATCAACACAGTTATAATTTTAATGACAGATTAAGCAACTGACTTAATCTCGACTGTAAAAATTAGGGATTAAACCCTATAAGTCTAGTCTTTACAAGTAAAATAATTACTAAGAATTAAGACAATGTTTACACCTATGGCCGTATTATAAATTTCCAGTATAAGTGGTTATAAACTTATTCCTGTGCAAATCATAAAATTAATAATGCATGCGATAAACAAGCTCAATGATACATGAAGGTTTTATATTAAGTCATAATGCAAAACTCTGGGTGAAAACCCTAAACAATTTAAGAGTACAGTAAAGGAAAAAGGAGGTAGAGGTTGTAACCTTATCTACAGGCAGGATTACAAACATGTGCCCTTTTTACACAGTAATTCTTTTATATAAACCTTAAATACAAAAAGAAAGATGAATATTTACAACACAGGGTAAACCTGTTAAGAACTCTTTTAACATAGAGTTTCAAAGTCTGAACAGAGCTGAGGTAACCTCAGAGTCGAGTCACTCAAGCCAACCACTAACATCCCAAGAAAAACAGCAAGGAGGAACGCCAGGTTTAAGACCAGGCTTACCGGAAAAAGAAAACTATCAGCCGAAACCTTGCATTTTCCACTCCACAAGGAGGAGGCCGAACCTGCAAAAAGAAGGATCAGCTAGTTAGTTAAAAACCTTATTATATATTGGCTAAGCTTTATTCATGAAATGAAAAATGAAGGAAGAAACTGTAGCTTACCGTCGAGTCGAAGGAAGTGCAACCACCGTAAATAAACCGATAACCATGAGCAGAGGAAGCATAAACCCCTCCTTTGTCACCAAGAAGGACGAGCTGGCAGAAGCAAAGGATACCTTCCATGATGGAAGCTTTCACAGCATCAAATTGAAGGATGCACCCACGCCGTGACAGAGTCGACAGTTGTGCCGAAGGGGAAGACCCTAGGTTTTTCAACAACCTCAAAGCCGCTAACAACAAGCTATTGACTCCCATACAGTGCAGTAGAAGAGTACGAAGGATTAGAGCAGCATGCAAGCTACTATCAACTAGTGCAACAGCAAAAATTGAACCAAGAGGGTTTGCAGAGCGACCGAGCCCGAAGGCGAGGGAGAAATGGAAAATTAGGGTTGAGTCAACGGCCTTATAGCACCAATGCATGGCTCTGGAGTGACCACGTCGCATTTTAATATTATGCATATGAGTGGGTCTAAGTGCTAATGTCTTACGACAAGATCCCCCATCGATTGTTTTTCCAAACAAATCATAGCATGGATATTCCATTTGGTCGCTATACTATGGTTTTACCTGCCACATAGTCCCTGGTCATGAACGTTAGCATAATGCTCTTAAGAATATGCTTTGTGAATATTAAAACTTTGTATTATATACATTGCACAACCACGATGTTAGAACAATACTTTAAAACATTGCATTGTATATACTAAACTTTGCCTTATAAATATTAAAAAAACCATGCATTATAATTATCATTCAAGATTAAGTCTTGAAGTATCTAGGCATAAAGGATTTGATTTCAATTTTAAAGGTTAGAAGAATATTGGGTATAAGGTTAAGTTATAATGGTTCTTAAACTTACCACTTTGTTGCCATCTAACCTAGTCTCAAGTGAAGACAAGAGATATAAAATTTCTTTTGAGTCTATAAATTAGTTGGAGTAATGATAGGTATAGTTGTTTAAAATTCTACAACTATATTGCAAATTGCTATAGTTTTGCACTGAAGGTAAAAAAAACTTGTCATACTCTTTTTATATGTCTTTAACCTGTAGAAATCAAGCTATATAATTCACAAATTTTGGAGTAGGGTTACTCTAGCCCTTTTTACTTGTTATTACTAATATAATAACAATCTCTTAATTGTCTTAGATTTTCTATGGTAACAATTAGATTTTGTTAACCTTCATTCTCAAAGATTTACAAAGATTGTGTAAGTGAGTATATGTGTTTGGCAGTTTATGTAAATTACTATAACCATTCATGTTGGTAGTATAGTCTGGAAAATTATAAATGAGTTTAATCATGATAATTTAGGGCTAATTCTAAAGGTGCTTATAGATTTCATTCATTTGCCAATCATGGAAATAGAAGTAGTTTTTCAATCAATGCAAGTCCTTAAATGTTAGGAGAAGACATGTATCAGATAGTGAACCTTGTAATTACTGGAAGTAAGAAAAGTATGTAGATCGATATTACTAACTCCACATCCTTTACAATTGCATTTGCAAATCAAAAATATTCTGAGTATAAACTTGGCATGATGCAGTAACAACGGATGAGTAGATTTAGGTCTGAATATGGTAACCCAATTATATTTACTGTACTAATTAAGAAATATTTTACTTCTATGTTTGCATTACGGTAAACTCATCAAATGGTCCAGTACTCCATAGGGATACTTAATTATGATATTATAAAGAAAAACAACTATCTTATTCCCTAGTAATTTCCAACTTTTATCAGTAAGATCATAAGAAGATGATAAGAAAAGTTTTACCTTTAAAAGGTTGATAAACCTGGCTAGCATGCTTATACTTTTACTGAATGATTTTGGTACAGCAAATTATTATCTAATACTTTAAAAATTTATTAGCAGCAACCCAAACATTACATGTATATCTGTAAGAGAAAGAAAACAGCTGCATTAGCTCGGAAGCTAAGTAAGCCCAGTCTGTTATGGCAACCCCCCTAGTGATTGCAAACAGAAAACAATCAATAACTGACAAGAAACTCATCTTATAAGTTAAGCATAATAAAATATCATTCAATTACAAATCTAGTAACATAAACTAATCAAACAGTTAATGTTTGCATTTAATAAGATTATATGCTATTTTAAAAATTTTAAATTTTTCGGAATTTTTGGTGTTTTGACATATTGTGTTATTCCACCATTAGTTGGAGCATGGTTTTGAGGATCTTGTTGAAATCTTCAACTTGGCCATTTCCTTGAGGATAATAAGAAGAGGAGTATTAGTGTTCAAATTTCAACATGGTGGAGAGCTCTGTCCAAATAGCCTCCTCAAAGTGAGAACCATGGTTTGAGACTAATTGGATGGGGACACCGAAACGAGTGATAACATGGTTGAAAAAGAATCATGTCGGGGTTTTGGTCATTTAGTTGAAGGTTGGCATAGCTTCCTCCCACTTTGTTAAGTATCAACAACCACAATGATGTATTTATGGTCATCAACTGAAGGAGGGTTACATGTCATGAAGTTGATCGCCTTCTTGCAGAAGGGATCGACTGTGATGATAGGATGTAGCGACGTGGGAGGTGTCCTTGCCTTTGGGGAAAGTATTTGGAAAATTTGGTAGTTTTTAATTGCTTGAACATAATCAACACATAATGTTGGCCAGAAATAACTGGTGCGGAGAACCTTTTGGGAAGTAGCCAAACCAAAGAGGTGGTCTCCACAGGCTCCACTATGGAAGTCATTCAGGACTTGTTTAGCTTCATCATGGGTGAGCAAACAACACAGTATTGTGTTTGCATTGAAGTAGTACAGGACATCACCGATAAGGATGTATCGAGTAGCTTGATTTCGAATGAGATGATAATCTTCTCGGCTTCAATGTGGCCCAAATTTTTGGGTCTACAAGTAAAGGAGGATTCCCCCATACCACGGGTCCTTAGTAGAGATGATGAATAAGAATTCAAAGGAAACTGACCGTGATAGGAGGAAAGGTAGATGACGGTGGTAATTATACCATCAAGGAAGCTAATGCCAAAGCTTTGGTGCTTTTGGCTGTGACGAATTCCAAGTCATACTCTTGAAGAATGACAATCCACTTGGCGGAACGACCTTGGATAAGGAGACAACTCAAGAGATAATGCATGGGTTTGGAATCATCCATAGCTCGAGTTTGGCTCATGATAATGTAATGGCGTATATTTTTCAACGAAAATATAATGGCTAGGGACATTTTCCCTTCATTGGAGTAACATAATGGTGGTCTGAAAATATTCTAGATCACATAATAGATCACATGAACTTGATGAGCATCGTCTTCTTGGACTAGGACTCCAGTGATGAAATTTTCAAATGCTGATATTGTGGAAATTGAACCCAGTGATAGAACAATTTTACTCACAACAATTATCAATTGAACTTGCAAAATCACTCACAAAAGAGACTGAAAATGGAGCTGAACACTAAACTGTATTAACTCAATGTACAATAGCCAACCCTATAACATAATAGGTTGCTGCATTAAATAATTACATAGGAGATTCGAATGCATGAGGAGGCAATTCGAATCTAGTCAAAAGCAGGCTTACTAAAATTAAGCAAATCCCCCATAGGTGCATAAAGTAGTTTCCAAATCAGTCATGGAGCTCACGAATTGGAAAAATCACTTAGGAAAGATAAAGAGTGATGGAATGACAACTCATACATGCTTTTCAAAGGAGAAAAGAGTGGAGGACGTGGAGGACAAAAAACTAGTTAACCTCACCTAGTCAAACTTTCCCAATTGCCTTAAAGCACTGAAAAAGCAGGCAATAAAGCAGAAAAAGCAGAAGGGCGCCTAGGAGGCCAGGAATAAAGTAGAATTGATTCCTTGAGGTTTCCCAAGCACTACATGAGTCAAAATAGGCAATTTTGACCACTATGGATAGGTAAATGACAACTTGCATAAGGTGGGACACATGAACTAGGCAAATAAGACAAAAATAATTAAATTAATGTCTAAGGTAGCTAACTATGGGTTGATTATTCTAACACATATGTAGAGGATAAAATCCTTGGCTAAGTCAGTAGAAGAAAACAAGGGAGAAGAAGTTAAAGCTTGTTTCAATGCATAGAAAGAGGCTTGCGCTTTCTCATCCCACAAAAAAAGAATTTTGGTACAGAGCAAGTGTAAGAATCGATGGACTTTTGTTACATAATCTAGAATAAACCGGTGAAGAAAATTGTCCTTGCCATGAAGGATCTGAAATTGGCACAGAGTGGTGGAGGGGGAAGATTAAGGATGGCTTGAACCTTTAAGAGATCCACGGTGATCCTGTTTTGGGACATGATGAATCTTAATAAGTGACTAGATGGGATGCAAAACACACAGTTGAGGGGGTTCAGGAGGACACTGTATTTGTGACATCGAATGAAAACTTGTCGTAAGTCATCCAAATGTTGGGAACACTTTCAAGATTGAGCCGTGAGGTCATCCAAATAGACAAAGATAATGTGAACAAGATTATGGAAGAAAAACGTCATGCCTCACTGAAAAAGTGGCTCCATCATTTTTAAGTCCAAATGACATGAAACGATATGCAAAAGCACCATAGGGGGTGGTAAAAGAGGTTTTATACTGATCTTCTTTATGGATCTGGATTTGGTTGTAACAAAAAAAACCATACATGAAGGAAAATAATTCATGGCTAGCACATGCATCTATGATTTGGTTGATAAACGAAGTGGGGAAGTTGTCTTTGGGACAAGCCAACTTCAAATCATGGAAGTTAGTACACACCTGAAGGGTTCCTTGTTTTTTATTAATGGGAACAATATAGGAAACCCAAGTGGTATATGCGATGGAGTATATAAATCCTTCTTTGCATAGTTTTTTTATCTTAGCTTTGATGGAAGAGGACTTTGATGGGTGGATGGGTCGTTTATTTTGGAAAATGGGGGAAACATAAGGCCATGTGTCGATGCGATGTTCAATTATAAATGGATCAATCCTGGGAATTTTGGTGTAGGTCCAAGTGAAAAAATCACGATATTCTTGAAAAAGTGTCTTGTAAGAGGTGACTTCCTCAGGAGAGAATGAAGCACCAATTGTGATATTATCGACTATCCTAGGTTTCGTTGAAATGTCGACTTGGATGGTTAATGAGATACTAGCCATGTTACCTTCTTCTAAGGATTCGGGGGCCAAGATTGGGTTTTTGAACCTATAGACACTACCATGAATAACATATTTCGATTCGACAGAGACCTAATATGACGACAAGGAAGTTTCATCAAGGATAAAAAATAAGCGATGGTTTTGGTCATCCTAAGGATACTGAAGAGTTGTTAGAGCTTCAAGGATCTCTTTGTAATTATGAAAGTGTCACCAGGAGAGATCAGAGGGATCTTCTGTAGTCGATGTGGGGTAAAGAAAACTAGAAGTTGAGATCATAAAGATGATGTTGGTTGTATCCGAGGAATAAGTTGGAGGGTGGATTTCTTCAAATAAAGTGATTTGAGACTCAGGGAGTGCTCCCAAAAATTAGTGAGGAGGGAACAATACTTGGGAAGGTTTGAGAAATGATTAGAATAATGACCATAGAGGCCAAAAACTTCACATGAGTGGTTCGTATGCAATTTTTTGTTCTCAACTGCAGGGATTCTTGGTACATTGACAAACAGAGTGTCATCAACCTCTACTATTGTGTGCATGTGGTTGCAAATAAATGAAAAATTGGGAAAATATTGAGTAGCGTGGACGAGGACATCACATAAGGAACAAGTAGGAGGTGGACGTGGTTCTGCAGGGGCTTTTGGTGCTTTTCCCCCAATATTCTTAGGAGGAGGGGGTGCATGAGTGGATAAAGGAGAAGTTGGTTGTATACCAGGAGGTGGATGTGACACTATCTCAATAGGTACTAGTGGCCGCACAATTTGTGGTGTCAGGGTGGGGTTGGGTGGATCAAGGTACCACACTGGAATGCCTCAAGTTAATCTTGGAAGTTTAAGAGTAGACATGAGTGATGTACTCATGATTCCAGAGGGTGGGAAGAGAAATAGGATGGTGTGTATGGGAAATGAAACCCAATAATTCCCCAGAGAAATACTGGGGGTGGGTGTGGTCCGCGGTTGGGTCTACAGTTGACGTTACGAGGAGGTCAAAAGTTTATCAAATGTGATGGTGCACAAATATGATATTTTAGTCATAGAGGGAGGAGTTGGTAGGGACAAAAAGGTGTTAGTCAGAGGGGCACAAGTAAATAGGCATGAACCAACGACAGGAAGGGAGGTGATAGATACACTATAGATGGTGGTGTCAATGGTAGGAAGTACATGTTCCGAAGTGGTCGGTCCTTTAGGATCAGAGTACGTCCACTAGTCAATGGTCACAATATTCCCATCATGGGGGAACATTGGGAGTTGGAATATAGTTGAAGAAATGACTTGCATCGCGTACATGTAACTACGTCCAAGGAGAAGGTTGTAATATAATTGGGAATTCACAACTTCGATGTCAATCAAAATATTTTTACCTGCCAAATCAATGGGGACATTCATGCAAACACCTTGTGGTTGGGAAGTGCAACCATCGTAAGTGAGAAGGAAGGTGGTTGAGGGTTGAAGGGTTGGGGATCCTAGCTTCTGCTAAAAAAAAGTTGACATAGTGCAAGTGGATGCACCCTCATCGATGATACACCGATGAATGAACAAAATTTGAATGATGGCAGGAACTTGGAAGGCTACAGATGAAGGAATCCAAGGTTCTCCTTGATCTAATTCGAAAGTGATCAACCTAGATCAGAGAGAACGAAGACACCTAAAGAAGATAACAAGTATTTGCGTTGCAAAGGACAAGTTCTCATGACTTCTAGAGAAGACATGGAAGAGGGATATTGAGCCAAGTCATCAACAATACTGTAATTGAAAGAAGCTCTAGTAGTGGGATTATTCTCAACAAGACGTAAAGGGAACCTCAGGACTAAGGCAATCCCATCCATGGAGGGTCTTGGAAAATTTAAGTACATATAAAGAGAAGCAGAGGTAGATATCGTGGAGGGATTATTAGTTTCCATGGTGGATCCATATTGGTTGCGTTGAGTTTGTAAGTTGATGTTAGATGACAATGTCATAAGACGATGGACACCAAGATAGATGGGTTGACTAGAAGAAGTGGTTGTGGTATTTTGCGGTACTAAGGGTTGGGTTGCAACCATTCCTTGATTCAGTAACAGGTTCTGCAACATCATAGGTGGAGGACCTTGTGGTGCTAGGTTTGGATGAGATGCAACGACAACAATCATTTCACATTGATTTTTTACTTGTAATAGGTGGTAGAATCGATGCATATAGGGACACAAGTGTGTATAATGACCATAAACATCACAATTAGTACATGGATGGTTAGTCCGTAAATGGGGGTTACTCCTAGGTCTAGGTGGATGCTGGGAGTTTTATGTAAGGGCATTGGCTCTATTGTTATTAGGAGGGTTGGGTTGTTGAATTCCCCCTCGAGGATGGTTGTTTCCCTGGTTTCGACCTCTTTGTCATCTTCCCTACCCTTGTTGGTTATTGGGGATGGGTTGATTAGGGAGGTTATGTTGAGCGTAGACCTATCCTTGAGGAACAAGAGGAGTCGGGGATAGAGCAGGTGTATATTTCATAGGTGGTGGGTAGTAGGTGGGAGTAGCTAGAGGGGCTGCAAATCCTATCGATTAGCCATTACAAGCAAATTCTAGGATATTCAGTCCATGAATGTGAGGAACATGTATGAGAGACACATGTTAAGGTGTGGATCTAGACCGAGCCACTAAAATTGATGTTTTTCATCTCGAAATACCTTTTCAATACTTTTAACATAAGGGAATTATATAATATTAACATTTAAAAAAATATTTTTTTTAATCTTGAACTAAAATTGATGTTTGTCATCTTTAAATACCTTTTTAACACAACCTAATTATATAATCTTAACATTTAAAAAAATATTTATGTTCTTATTATTTATGACTATTCATCACATTCTTAAGTTAATATTAAATTGTAGTTTTAAAAAATCATTATTAAAACTCTAAAAATAATAAATCCAATAGATAAATTAAATTCAAGGCGTGGTTATTCTGTTCAACCTAGTAAATTTTCTTCTAATGCAGGATGTATAATGAATTTTGGTGCATCTAACCATATGTTTGGAAACAAGACCTGATAGACAAGTTGGGTTATAGCGAGGGTTTCATGACATTAAGGAGGCATTAAGGAGATGTAGTAGTAGGGCTGAAAAACAATTTTCTTTACATGTCCTATTTTTTCTTTGACTTGGAAACCTTTTGACAAGTGTGTTGCTAAGGAGATGTCCTTATCCACATGGATTATCCGGAGGTGGACGCGGTAGATGATACTTTAGATTTGTTTGAATCTCAAGCCATTTTCATTGGGGGTTACAGGATGGCTATGGATGGAGAACATACTATTTCGACAAATAATGCCTTTCTCGACATGAAAGTTGGGGATCTGATGAGAAAATAAGAGGTTATGGATGTGGGTCTTAAAATGATGTCTGAAGCTTCCACAGTTCCACTAGCAGCTAGGGTTTTAGCTACGAATATCAAAGGAATACCCTTAACTCTTTTCTCTGCACCCCCTAACACACTTAGGGTTTCTGTTGATAGAAAACCACTGGCCCTACAATTTTGGATGCAAATCAGGGCTTGTCACATAGCCTCCCATCCCCTGAGGGTTTGGTATCAAAATATAGCTTGGATTTACTGGAAGTGGATTGGCCCTTCATAGATCCATCGGGACTGGATTCTCGACAGCAAACTGCTATGTTGGAGGAAGATGTTTTTTTATAGGATTCAGAAGGATTTATGGCTTCCTTTTTGAGACCAATTGATTAGTGTGGGGATCGTGTGGAGTCAATCTCTGAAAACATTGACAGTGAAGAGAGGAACATTGGATTGGGATGAAAAGTTAGTCAAGACACTAGTAGTGTAATGAGACATAATATGATGAAAAATAAACGTGTCAATAAAAACAATGATGTTCTTTGTTTGGTGTGTGGAGTAGACATTTTTGTGGCACAATTTGCGGATATGGAAGAGGCTTTGGTGGTTGAAAAAGATGCGGGGAAATACCCTAGCCAACCTTCCTTGGAAGAATGGGGGAAAAATTGTTGATTATAATGTCTTAGTTATGACCCACAGGCTAGGGTTCTTGCAAAGGGATCATTCATGTTCAAATTTGAAAATAAGGAGGATGTGGATTGAGTCCTCTAGAGACATTGGAGCTTTGGTTCAACCCCTATCCTTTTCAAAAAAATGGACTCATATGTTTGATGTTGATTGCGAAACACTGGATGTGATTCTGGTATGGATAAGGTTACCCATAATTCCTTTGAAATTATGGAATTGGAACTCTTTCAGAGACCTTGGTAATGTGTGGGAACATTTATAGACACAGGCATGTCTTTTGTGCACACAAAAAGGATGATAGTATCCCCCATTTTAGTTTTGATAAAAATCATAATGAGACTTAGAGAAGAAGTGGAATTTATTTTGGGAAGAGAGAGGCAAAGGCATACAATAGATTGTGAAGGTATTATGTTCCAATGTCATAGAGGCCATGTTTATGGACATGTCTCCAAACATTGTACTCTCCCTTTCTCTAAGGGACCCCAATGGACTCGAAAGAGACCATGGAGTGGAAATACAAATACATCGAGAAGTGCCTCGCCAAAGTATGGTAGGACTGCTATAGACCAAACAAGTAAAAAAATTTCCTCAAGCGAGGTAGGTGAATAACTCCACAAGGAGAAAAATGTATCCTCAATAGAAATGGTAATAGCTATGGAGACTCTGGTTCAATAGGCTACTCAGGTGGACTCTATAGCAAATCCAAA
Organism: Pseudotsuga menziesii; assembly: GCA_001517045.1. Taxonomy (NCBI): domain Eukaryota; kingdom Viridiplantae; phylum Streptophyta; class Pinopsida; order Pinales; family Pinaceae; genus Pseudotsuga; species Pseudotsuga menziesii. The sequence continues at coordinate 335,019 of LPNX010947243.1, forward strand.
ATATTCAGCTGGGATTTTGACAGAAATGTCGAGTAAGTTAACAGACATTGATGCTCATATTGATCTACTCGCAATTTATTTAAAATTTTTGGGAAAATGTTGGATAGAAGGAAAATCCCCTCCTCGAGTTCCTTCTGCTAGGTCATTCCCTTTCACCACTCCCTCAAGGGTTCCTTTGGGTTGGATACCAATAGAGCACCTAATTTCCTCTTGAGCTGACCCTCTCCCTCCTGTGACTGAAACTTCCACTTCCTTGATATAAGGGGAGTTCCCTATCCATTTCCACATAACAGGGAATTTATAGATATAACTGGCCTTCCCATTAGCCGCATAAGTCCAGGAAAAAAATTCTCAGGTAGCACCAAAGAGAGAGGTCGTGGAAGACCTACTCTTCTCTCTTTTGCACAGGACAAAGCAAGAAAGGAGCAACTGGATAGAAAAAAAGTCCATTCTCGGGGCACTTAGAGTAGTGAAATCCCTGGAAGGGGTATTACCATGAAGTGTATCTCTTACAATTGTAGGGTTTTGGAAAGTCCCATGAAAAAAATTACCCTCATGAGGTTTGTCCTAAACTACCAACTAATGCTTATACTACTACAAGAAGCCATGGGAAAAAAGTGATGATGTAATTAGTTATTTAAAGAGTACTATAAAGAATATGGATTTTATTGCACAAGATGCAAGAGGCCATTCTGGTGGCTTGGATGTAGGATGGAATCAGAAACATATTAAGGCCAAGAACTCATGGAGCTTTGATTATGGGATTGGGATGAAGGTTTTCTTGGTGGATCTGGATAAATATTTCATTGTATTGAATATCTGTGGGCCCTACAAGGACATGGTTCCTTATTGGAACTATGTAAGCGATAAATATTTCATCAAATATGATAACGTAATTGTGGGTGGTGACCTTAATTTCACCCTGGGATCTGATGAAATTTGGGGGTCATGGGAAAGGGTTGATCCATTAGCAGACTTCTTCAAGCAAAAACTTAGGGAAATAAGGCTCCTGCATATTGAATTAGTGGAATTGAAACCAACTTGGATGAACAAAAGCACAGGACACAATAGAATTGCAAAAAGACTAGGTTGTTTTCTGGTGGCAGAAAATCTTATGGATCAAAATTTAATGTTCAGGAAATTGGTAGACTCTTGCGGTGAATCAGATCACCACCCACTTTCCATAAAGATTCAAGGAGGTAGTTTGAATCCTGCCAGTCCATTCAAATTATGTGCATCTTGATTGAAGGACGAAGACTTCTTAAACCTAATAAGAACTTCCGGGACACCTTATATCCTTGATGAATGGGGACCTGATGTATTGCACATCATGCAAAATATGTCCACTATTAAGAAAAAGGTTCAAGAATGGGAAAAAAACTAAATGATGATAAGGAGTTGAAGCAGGTAGAATAGGAAAATAATTCACTTCTTGAGGAAGAGGGAGGGGGTTATATCATCAATGCATCTAATAAACAACTGGGAGATCTCGAATCCAAAAAGAAGAGAACTTCAAAAGGAACAAGAGGCGATTTGGAGACTGAAAAGCATGGAAATTTGGTTGGAAAGCGGGGATGAAAACAAAAAATTCTTCCAAGCATTTTCAAAATCTAGGAAAATGAAAAATAAATTTGGGAACTAAAATATCACAACCATGATATTGTCTCCTCGTTGGAAGGTTTGGGAAATAATGAAAAACCCCACTTCCAGAATCTTTTCAAAATGAATGATCATGTTTCTATTACAGAGGTAATATGACTATCCCAAATAATCATAGGATTTGTAATTCCATAAGATAATAGAGAACTAATGGTAGTATCAAAAGAAGAACTAAAGGAGACTTTAGAAAATTTTGAGAAGGATAAAATTCCGGGTCTAGATGGATGGATGGAGGACCAAATTCTTCATGACAATTTATGGTACCATTGGCATGGACCTACTGAGGCTAATTGAAGAATCCAGAACAAAGGGATTTATGCATCTTCCCCTAAAATTCACCTTTATCACCCTCATTCCAAAATCTGATCACCCAAGCTCAATGTATGAATTCAGACCAATATATTTGTGCAACATCACCTATAATATAGTAGCCAAAAGCATAACCGAAAGAATAAAGGAGGTCTCATTAAAAGTCATTTCAACTGAACAATTTGGTTTCTTGGAAGGAAGGAATATCCACGAAGCTATTGGGGTCACTCGGGAAGGAATGGATATTTTAGAAATAAAGAAGCTGAGAGGCAGTGTACTGAAGATTGATGTTTCAAAAGAATTCGATAGAGTTAGCTGGTTATACCTGTGACTTCTTATGACCCAATTGGGATTTGAATACTCTTTCATAAAATGGGTCATGATTTGTATAACTATAATTTATTTTGTAGTTCTCATCAATCGGGGACTCCTTTCTTTCCACTTGAAAGAGGCCTACGACAAACATCCCTTCTCTCACCATTCGTTTTTCTATTAGTATTAGAAGGACTTAGTAGAGAACTTATTGATGCAAAGCATATGGTATATTTCTTTGAAATGGATATCTTAGATACTCTTCATATAACACAACTTCTATTTTTGGATGACATACTAATATTTGATGATGGCTCTATTGCGGATGTTAGAAAACTTTTGGAGAGTCTTTGGGAAGGATACCATAATAGTAATAAATGTGCGGAAATATTCCCTATCCACTATAAATGTGGACAATTTTGAATTACAAAGATACTCTTTTTACTTCCCCTATGTAACAAATATCTTTGATGAAGGCCTCAAATACCTTCATTTTATGTTAAAATCAAACAATTATAAAAAAGAGGACTCGAACTGGATGATTGCAAAACTGGAGAAAAGGCTATGTAGCTAGAGTCAAATATGACTCTCAAGACGATACAAAATGGTTTTAGTAAAGTTGGTGCTAGAATCCATTCCAGAATATTGGATGTCTCTTGCATGGATTCCAAAGGGAATCTTGGAGAAATCAAGGAAGTTGTGCTTCAGATTCTTATGGTCATGGAAAAATGAAAACTCAGTGCTCATGTAGTGGATATTTCTCTTTGACTACATGCAAAATTACCTACCTTAGATCACTGGGATCTAAGGATAGAGTTCATGGTGCAATGGAAATACTCAACCTTGACTTACAAGAAAACAATAACAAATATTGTTTAGATTTTCTGATTTTAATAAAACAAATGAAACATACCTTTAAAAATTAGGCCACTACAGCTGTTTGAGGATGTGGTCTGACAACTTCCACGATATAGTTATCCTATTTTGTCCTCCTATGGTTGTCAATGGGAATCAAGGAGTGTATGGAGTAAAATAAACATATAACGTGGAATAATGTGGCTAAAGGTAAGAAGGGAAAGTGTGACAAAAATTTCAGGAATGAAAAGTTCAAAAGTGTCTTTGGGGAGACCTTCACAATGCATTTATAGGGTGATCCAAGATGTTGTTGTCATGGTATTTGTCCATGTGTTTTCATAGTGCATGGTTTTTCGATGGTTTATGACCGATTCTCATTTTAGGTTTTTTTTTTCCTTTTTTGGGATAATGGGAGTTTTGTTGCAATAAATTCCCATCTTCCCTATATTTATGAGGGAAGGAATAATAATTGCTTGGACCAATTTGGGGAGGATTTAATTGTGAAGGTCAAAATGGAGGAATAATGATGGGATTATGATGTATAATTATGGTTTGGACCATAGAGATCTACATGGACAAATTTTTGTGTTAAAATATTTCCCCTGATGTGTGAGGGTAGGAGCTCATTGTATGGCTGATAAAAATCATAGGACTAAAGGATAAATGGAGAAAATGATGGAGAAACCAAAGAGAATCGTGGAGAGTCAGAGTCTCCTCATTCATACTGTAGTGGCTTTTTATTTGTATTACTTCTCAAAATGGATGAGGTACATATAATCTCAGACATATATATGGACGAGGCAGGAATACCCATGCTCGTATCAATGTATCAGTATAAATATGAGGATCAAGGCTCAAACAAGGGGACCCAATCAATACATATAACTGGTAGTACATAATGGTGGCCCCAATAGGAGGCCCAGATAAAAATATTGATCTAAAGAATTTGTACATAGAAATAATGGCATTCTGTTGGAATGCAATATCATAATAATTGATGCTCAGTTGAATTTGAGGATGTACACAACTGCATGGACTCAACGATTGAGAGTCAAAATCTCTGAGGGACAACAAACATCATATGATGTTGTAGATATATGAAAGCATGATACTAAAGGGCTTCCAAACACTGTCGCCAATGCAACCCAGATATCACAAAGGAATGAAATTGTATGGGTCTCAAATAGACTCACAAATGTGTTAGAGTCGGGTGACAACTGGGGTCTTCAACCAAATAATGAAGGGGCCAATACCTTGTACAAATCTCAATGGTGCAATAATGTAGTTGAAGTCGAGCATGTGAGACACAACTAACCCAAAAGTAACCAATGAGTCCTTTCAAGCGTTGATGTATTTTTAACTTTGGAATGTATTCATTTGTATATTTCATATATTGTATTTCATTGGTCCCCGATGTTCCTATCAGGAGAATCATTGATGTAATCAAGTCATGTAAAGTCATAGAGGTTAACCCTCCTTGTTGATCGGGGGCAAGATCCCCACAATTGTGGGGCACTAGGGTTATTAGACTCTCCTAGAGAAGTTGGCCCTGGTAAGTAATTGTCAAGTCAGAAACTAGTATAAATAGAGAGTGAGCCTCTCTATTTGTCACACACACTCACCCAGCTATAGCACATAGGTGAGAGAGGAGGAGCTCACTCAAGTGAGAGAGAGAACAACTGTTGGAGATCATATTTCTGTCTTTGGGTTTTACTGTTGCCATTGGTGCTCATTCTATATCTGAGGAAGCTGCGGGGTTTTCTCCTTTATGGTTTCCCCGAGGAAAATATTTGTGTCTATTGTCTCTTGTGATTGATTGATGTGCATGTTATTCTCTCAGATAAGATCCTAAGATCATATTTCTTAAATGATAAAAATCTAACATGGTATCAGAGCTAACTTGAGAAGAAGACACTGTGCAGCTGCACAAGCTAGGGATTCTTACATTTTGGGTCTCTATCCACATATCATCAGAAAAAGGAGGCTAGGTTAACTCTCCATTGGAGGGCACATCTTTTTGTCGAAGCAGAATCTGATTCTGGGCATTTTCAGTTTTTGACTCGCCACTACTAAGGGAAATTAGGGCTTTTCATAGAAGAAGAATTTTTGAGTGAGCCTAGCATAGGATTTCTCTCCTCATCAAAATCAAAGTTTAGAGACCAAGATCGAAGATTTTGGTTGAGAATAAATCTGGGAAAGTCAAACCCTAATTTTTCCTGGAACCAGAAAACCAACACTGTAGAAGATCAACTCCAAATCCAGTTTTAGCTTATCAAATTGGTAATATCTAAATCTTTTTTATTTCCATTTGAGGTTCTCTTTAAATATGTCTCATCACACCAATCTTGGTGAAAATATTGAGGGAGATGATAACTTCCGAGCATGGAAGTATAGGATCTCACTAGTTCTTGAAGAAAATGAATTGGACCCTTACATCATTGGAGAGGTTCCAGTTCCTAAGGGAGATGAGGCTAAGGCCTTACACAAGAATAACTTGGTCAAGTCCAAGAGGATTATTGCTGATTCAATCAAGGATCACCTCATAGCACAAGTGTCCTCCCTGAAGACACCTAAAGAGATGTTTGATGCACTAACCAAGCTATTTGAAGGGAAGAACATAAATTAGAAGATGACTTTGAGAAATCAATTGAAGAATGTGAAGATCCCAAATGCAGAGACCATACAGTCATAGTTTACAAGGGTCTCTTCCTGTAGCTAAGCCACTCTCTTCTCTCTCAACCTATACCAACAATAACAACGATGACGATGAATGACAACCCCCCCCACATAGCTTGGGTTCTCACTTTTATACTATTTTACACATCTTAATCCAACCGACTCTTTTCTGTTAGCCGACATGTTGTCATTAATATTCTATTACATTCAGTTACAATTGAAAATAGGCACTATCGACTAGAAATACAATTATGCTTTATTACCAAAAGCGTGCTTCATTCTAACTAAATGTTTTCCCACGATCAATCAAAATTTCCTTTTCTTTAGTCATAATTCCTTCCGTCACAGTTGCTCTTGTCATCGATCTTTCCGTCTCTACTTCCTTTTCCATGTTCTTCTTCCATTGTAGCTTCCTTTGTCACGTGATTGGAATCTTCATCTTCTTAAGTATAATTCTGGTTGAATTCTACCTAAATTTCCTAGGTCCAATTGAATGCGTTCCACATCACTAGGTCAAACCCTCCTCTGATCAAAATATGCAACCGCTATCTCTATGAAGGAATGTACCCTCTTTCCACATCTTTTCCTAGTTATCTTCTTGGAAAGTGTGCCCTTTGATTTCTTTGTAAACTCTGATGGAATGCACCCCCCTATCAGTCTCTCAACAAGTGCGCCACTCTTAGTCTCTAGAGAATGCACCCTCAACTTCTATTTTCCTTCTTGGTTGAATAAGCACACCTATATGATTTCTTTGTCTGACTAGTCAATGATTTTCCCTCTCTCTCAATATTTATTTGATTGATCTCAATGCGTCCTCATAATATTTGAAGGAATAACCTCTAGTTCTCTCTGCCCTTCTGGCTTCAAGAAGTGCACTCTCTGTTTCAAAAGCACATCCCTGCTCAAGACGCGTGCCTCTCTCTCTCTCTCTCCCTTAAAATTGTGTCCTTGCAAACATTGTCAATATTTGATGTCCGCTCCCTCACATGTATCTCACATATAATGTACTTTTACCCTCTGCCAATTTTTTCTCTTACTAGGGACTTTAGGGTTTAAAAACCCTAATTTCACTTTTCATGCAAAATCCTGCATGTGAATTTTTTAATTAAAAATTCACGTATGCAAATCCCACATGCACAAGGTAAAATTCTAAAAAATATATGCATAGTTCCACCATTGAAACCATGCATACTGGTAATGTGTTTCTCACACAGTATATTAATGCCTACCCTGTTAATGTCCCTTCATGCCATGCATAATCACATGAAGGTCATCCTAAAATACAAATCTCAACATATGAGATTTAGACTTAAGTCTAGCTAAGATCCTCAAGTTTGCATTGCTTGATAAATCCCATAATGGCAAGTTGATAACAAGGCCTCTTATAGCATGGATCACACAGAGGATAAAATTTGTAAGTGATTAATTTAGATTTGGCAATGTGGAAATAAATTTAATCGAGGATTTCCTGTCAAAGTTGTAGCATCTTTTATAGGAACATGGTAGGCCATTTTCGGTCCTTGTACTTTATAAAAGTGTTGAAGGAGCCATGTATATATTTAAACCAAAATGGCATTGACAACAAATCTCTTTATAAAGAGGGAATCTAAAAATGAAATAATCCTTAGACTCTTGTTCCTAAATACAAACTTTGTAGGTGTGGTGTTTCCTTGGAAGATGATAATCTATGCTTAATGGAATTGATAGGAATAGACTTACCATCGTGCCAGAGGGACCCTCAACCTATATGATATCTTCATATTGATATAGAGGTGCATATAAGGCCATCTTGGAAATGAAGGTAAAAGTAGAAAAGTTTTGGAGCCAAGATATCCTTTGACTCAAGCCATGTGATTTTCATTTAAGTTTTGCATATCTTCTCACAAATTACCATAGGAGCATCTAAAGAGAACTCTATAGGGGCACTTCTCTACTTAATATTTTATTGTTGGGGAAGATAAGTGACCTTCACACACCAACTAGCTGCAAATCCTTAGTTAAATTTCATTAAGCATTATAGAGTTAGATACAAATGCTTTTTACATCATAAATGAGAGTTAACAATGCATCAAATATTGTGCATTATTTTAATAATGTGAAAAATAATTAATGTGAATAGAGGGGAAGCACCAAATTGAAAGAGGATGATAATGTCCAAAATTGTTTCTCAAAATGAATTTGGTTCTTCAAGATAATGAAGAGAACTCTTGAAATGTTTTTCACCATTGTACAAGATTCAAATCTTGTGAGGGATTTTCCTAGAGCCATGAGGTCACCTTGACTTATTAGTCGAAAGCATGGTTGCACCTATAGGGATTCTATTAAATGCTATTTTAACCCATCCACAAGTAAGTGGAAAAAAACCCACCCTCTAGTCCTTGAAATTTTGAGCCTCAAGGGTTAGCGCAATTGGGTTGACCATTTTCCAAAGATATGTTGCCAAAGGGAAGTGTTGTCACATGATTTTTTTCATGTTCTCTACTGTTTTAGAATTGGGCAAAATTTTTGCAAATCATTCTCCCAAATTGGTTGAGTGAATTGACCAATAGTTGGTAGAGAATGGCCCCTTCGTAACTCATTGATATAGTCATGTGAATTGACTATATGTGTCTTGTGGCTCAAATGCTTAGTGTTTGTCTTGTCATGTGTATTGGATTGAGTGATAGGAGGATAGAGGTCACAATGCATACTCCATGTGGGAGTGCTTAGTGAAGAAGTGATCCCTTCTAGTAGAGTGAGTTGACTTGTCTATGTGACAAGGGATTCATCCCTTGTAGGGAGACAAAGTCTAATCTAATGGTGTATTTGACATTGGCTCTAAGAAGTGTCTGGGAATTCTTAGAGGATGGTGAAATCTACATTAAATATATTATAGTGGGGATTTCTCCCTATCTACGTGAAAGAGAACCAACCTTAGCTCGTCCAGAGCATAAGGAAGAGTTCAACAATTAGAAAATAAACAAGACAATAATAAAAATGATTTTTTCGGGTTTTCACATACATAAAACTAATTAATGCAAGAAATAATAAAGAACACACCATTTTGAAAATGGTCCCCCATAGTTGTCCTTGGAATTGGTTATGTAGCTCCACGGTTTGGGTCTCCAATCTCTTCCACAATTGGTTGTCAAATGGGGTGAATGGATCCAAATGGGTATGGAGTGAACTCAATGTACACTGTGGGAAATGACATGGAAAAATATGGGAATACTGGAGAAATGTGTATGATGCGACTGATGGAAAAATGGAAAAAAGTGTTTTGGGGAAGTCCTTCATAATGTATTTATAGTATGGTCCTAGGATTTTTTGACCCAAGGTAATGACCCATGGTATTTTATTGTCCATGGTATTTATCTATGGTTTTTTGACCATTCTCTTTTTTAGGGTTTTTTACCCTTTTTGGGAAAGAGTGGGGATAAATCATAATAAATGCTAATCATCCCTTCATTTATGGGGAGGAATAATGATGTTTTGGACCATTTTTTGTGGAAATACAATTGTGATGGTCAAAATGGAGGAAATAATGGTGGGAATATGATGTATGACTATGGTTTATACCATGAAGAGCTAGGTGAATGCTTTTTGTTGTTAACAAATATACATGAGAGAATCGACTAGCATGTGACGAGACATCAAAAAGGAGAAATTTTCTATGATGAATAAATATCCAAAGATGTCAAGACAATCCATTGAAGGAGTCCCAAAGAAAGTGGAAAGCAAGAAAGAGCATAACTACCCCAATAAAAGGGTTAAATTGAACCTAGAAGACAAAATGACAAGTGAACTTCAAATATAAATAAAAGATAAATAAAGAATAAATAAAATTACAAGCCGACCTAATTGTGGAAAATTCCAGTGAAAATAAGAATATAAATAAAGTGCTTCCACACTTCATTTTGATTACAACACGCAAGCTCATCTCTCTTAGTTGGTGCGCACTTCTCAAGAAGGACAAGTGAAGATCACTTGAATTAATTTTGGGGTTTATCATTATTATCTATATCTCTCTCAAGGTTCACTATGGTTTCTCGTGGAAGGAGAGAACACACTTGTTCCAGGGCTTAATATTCATGTTTGGAATTATACTTGAAAGTTGGATTGATTGATTTCTTCTAAGAACGGTTTGTTGGGTTTTCTCATGTTTGGGTTTCTTAGGGTAAAATATTTGTTTCTTGTGCATGTTTATCTTTCAGTGATCCTTTTCTTTTATTTCTATTGCAAATGAATAATGATAAAATTATGGGATGAATTGAATAATGAAATAAAGTCAAAAGATATGAAAATTATATTGATAAGTTATAAATCTAACAGATTTGACAATCTAAGTGTTTGCATAGAATTAACGATCACCAAGATGGTGGAACCTCAAGACTCTACCCCTAAGTATTACACATGAAGCGTCGAATCTCTTTCAATTTCCTAGGTCCACCAAAGCAGACCCAAACTAACCAAGAGCGGTGTCCCCAGTCGGACTTTCTTGGACACTTGTCAATAAAAACTACATTTCACACGGTACTAGTAAGACTGATTTGACAAAAAGGCAAGGGCTCTTGAGGGAAATTACAAACTTGAAAATTGCACCCATGGGGGAATGACTAAGGGAGACAATAAAGATAGAAAAATTAGCTAAGTACTCTCTACAACTAAGCACAAACAACCAAACAAGATATGAAATGAATAATGTAAGTTGTTTGTGCAAATAGGAGGCACAAGGAAGAGCTAGGCCCAATATTAAGGTTGTTGTCCTAGCCCAAGATTAAGGTTTATGTCCTAAATAATTTTGATTGTAAAAAAAGTGTAAAAAAAGTTATAGGCCCATCACACTTAAGAAACAATGCTTAACAAAGGGATAGTGTTAAGGGAAAAATTCCATCACTTAGAAATGAGTTGTGGTTAATGGATTAAGAAATTAGAAGCTCACAAATAATAGTATAAATTGAAAAGAAGTGTTGGGTTGAGTTTAGGGGAAGTCCTAACACTAACATTCTTGCTGGTTTAGAAATTTCTGGAAAATGTATGACAATAAGCAAAACAATGCATATATGACCACAATAAAATCCCTAATTGTTGAAATGATTACTTGAGAGATTAGTTCCTACTCCTAGGGGCTCTATGGAGTCAATAAGGAAAGGAAATGAACTAGGGGAGGAAAACACACACTTAACCACAAATAAGATACTACAAAACAAACATGCACACAACAAAAGAGTTGGAAAATACAATAAATAGTAGAATTATGACTAGTGGAAGCTATGAATGAAATTAAGAAGAAAATGAATACTTACTAGTACTTGGCGGTTGATAGAGGTGCTCCACCCTTTCTAGCAATGACGTGAGATGGATCTTGGATTGAATTTACTCCAGACTAGCTGGGTTTCACTTGTAGAACTTAGTTATCCAACCTGCAAGAAAAAATGATTTGATTAATGTGGTTTTAAGCTAACACTAGCACAAATAAAAATCAATTATACAAATTGAAGAGAAATGCAGAAATCAGAAAAAAGGTAGCAAGAAAAATGAATAACAGATAAGCATAGCCAAATTTCTAATGCAAACCCCCTTGTCCAGGAACACCAAGGTGCCTTAATCAATTAATTGTCCCTTTTATTGCATCCAAAACACAAAATAATCCACCAAAACTAGTTTATCCAAGGCCCAAATACTCAAAGAAGATGGCAAGGAATGAAATTATTAACATAATAACGAGACATGAGAAGAATTTGAGAGCACAAAAGACTGGTTTCTATTCCTGTAGAAAATGATCCAAATGTCATTTACAATGAGTTTCTATTTCTCTATTATAGAATAAAAAAGAGAAAAATTTATATCCATAAGGATAGATGGTAGAAATTTAGTCCTAACAACACTAGATCAACGATTGAGATAAAAAATCAGCAATTTGCATTATTTAAAAAGATGGAATTTAGCTGAAAATAGAGGGGGCGAATTACCTCATTGAGCCCATTAACTTACAACTTGATTCTAATTTATTTGTCTAGGAAACATGGGGGGATCATTAGAGGGTATTCGTTACATCACTTTTGAAGATATTACATCGCTTGCTTGCTTTTACATAGCTCACACTTTGTCAATTCGCCCTTAGGAGAGAGAAGTGTGCTCCCCTTGGATGAGGATGCATGTTGGGCCCACTTGAAATGCAAGATGAATATTATTAGATTTGGGTATTGCTTATTTTTTTATGGGGACCCTAGTTGCCACTTTTTCCAAACTATGAATATTTCTTTATTTAATTGATTCTCTTCTAGACTTAGGAAAAGTCTATTAATTATTTTAATTCATTTCCAAGTAGGTGAATTAATTCTTAAATTAAAAATCCCTCAACATGAATCTTTGATGAAATGATATGATGTACAAACCAAATGCATAAAAAAAGCTAATATGAAATCTTTAATTGATGCTTGCTCCAAATAATTAATCTTTAACCTTATGCTTTGTAGTGATAAATTTAGGAAAATTCCATAACAAAAACCAATTAATAAAAACTGGTTGAAAATAACACTTGGAGGGCTCCAATTGGCCTCAAAATTCCTGTAGCATGATGAAATATGGATCATGAAGCTCTCATGTATGATCTTGTTAAAAAATTCAAACTCGGGTTTGATCATGTCAAGTAGTTATCTCTGGTCAAACTTTTGAAATTAAGTCAAATGGTGCAAAGACTCATCCAATGCTTATAAGAGGATGAAAAACCACTTGCGATGATTAGTATTGAATGAAAACTAGAGTTGGAAACCATACTTTACACAAGTAACTCTATTGAGTTTCTACATAGTCTCATGATAGGATGAATGCATAAGAAAGCATACACATACCAAATTCTAGTTAGTAATTATAAAACATTGCATAGATCAACCTTCTCTTGGGTGGAGTGGATGGTCAAAAAGTTAAGGCTAGTCAAGTGAGATGTTGGTATTGAAAGGCTTGGGTTAATCTTCAAGAAGAAGGGGAAACCATGGGCCTCTGTGACATTTGTTATTTAGGCAAACAATAGGGAAGCATGGTGTCTCATATGGATGATGTGTGAGAATATGATACCCCTTTGACTTTAGCAACTCCCCTTTTATTTTTCATCTTCATAGAATTTTCTTTTATTTCACTTTAATTATTTTTCCTTTGTATTTCTTTTCACTTTTGCAATTTTCTTTTCTTTTCCTTTGATTTTTTTTTTCCTCTTTTCTCTTTTCTTATCCTTTAGTTGGATAATGAATGAAATATATCGACATTGGATGGTTTATGGGAACTAGTGATGACACAACTCCTATCGGCCATTTCCCATAGGTCAGACGAAGCTACCACAATAATGTTTGTTTAGAGAAAATGAGTATAACCTCTTAATTAAATAAGTGCCTACCCTTCCAGCGACCAAACAATTTCAAGGATATGGGATCCATTTTCAAGTCTCAAGTGCACCCTTCTGGTATCTATGCTAACCTTAGATCGCATCCAAACAATAGAGATTTACAAGTAGGATGGGATATGGGGTCAGATGGTGGTAACCCGACATTAGGGGCGATCAGACAAGAATCACATAAATATTCAGAGAGTTTTGTCGCACAAATCAGAGCTGCGACACCATGAGATAATATGGAGGCCATCCTAATAAAGAGTTCACAGAAGGGGAGGTCCTTGAGTCACTATGAGTCATATATATATCAATGAGATTGTTTGCAAGCAAGGGTGAAATGGAGGAAAGGTGGAAAATGACAAAAATGGAACCAAGGGAGAGCTTGGGATCCATGCAACGGTCTAGAAACTATTCCAAATAATGACATTTATATAAAACAAACAATACTTCTGAATACAATGTTATACAAACATCCTACTCACATGGTCATTAGAAGGTTACAAGTGTAAAATAAAATTTACAACTAATTAATTAGTTAATACAAACCATATATTCCATAAATAACATCCTCTAGGAATGCACCTGATCTAAAAATGAATTACAAGGATCCATAATAGGAAATATCAATAAGTGACAACCAATACCCAAGTCCATAAATATCAAGGGAATCATTGCTCCGTAACATTTCCCTGCTTAACACAATTGTTTGTTAAATCATGAAAACCAAAGAGAGCTATACAATTTCTCTCTAATCTTTTTGACCATAAAAAAGGTTAAAACAAATTAAATAATTACTTATCAATTTACTTAAGGTTCGATATACCAAAATTTAAGTGGATCACTATGTATGGCAATCAATATTACAAACACACCATGAGACATAAAAATTTCATAATACCATTTATGAATTTCAAATTTGAAATGAAGCCAAAAATAGGGTTTCATTAATATTAGTAGATCATTACTATATAAACATTACATGCAAAATGCGTGTCTCACCATTCTACTTAGTAGTACATCATGTTCAATGGTAATTAAAAATTACAAACAAAATTACATATCATCAAAAATATATGCATCCATAAACTGAAGCACCATATCATCCATATCCTCTCGAGTGTTGGGATTGTCACATGAAGATGCGAAGTTGGTCAATTTGGTGTAGCTATAATTTTGTTTGAGCACCCATTGTGAAAATATTTTTCCAAGCCACTATGAAAGGTAAGAAATTACGGTTAGTGTTTTCTTTTACTTTTTATTTTTTTTCAAGTGATAAAGACATTGATTGAAATGATCAACATGCTTCTTGAGCATTTTCGTCGTATGAGATTAGGTGTTTTATAAATTGGATATGATGTTTCAAAAATTAGATATGATGTTGAGACATTTCAGTGGCCTTTCATATAGGTTTCCTTATCGAAAATGAGGATCTATGTTTTGGGCACTTAGGTCTTGCATTTCTGGTTGCATAGCCTTAACCCTTTCAAATCACAAGCATATTTGAATTGTATGAAAGGATTTACCAAAATTCAAACGTATTTACCAAAATTCATAATGCAACACTAGACTTTATGTTTGTTAACATTTGTCTTTAGTAAATGATGCATAAATAAATGTGGTTATAAATATGATGGTTCCCTCAAAATCGTACTTGACATTTAGCGTGCGCTTTTTAGTCTTGTCCACTATTTCTATTATGATTCAAGGTGAGACTAATATATTGTTTGTATATTTAGACACTTAGGAATTAGTTATGATCAACTTGGCTTATTGTGTCTTTAGGTAAAGTGTGTTTTTAGTATGCATTTGTACTTATGTGATTATATGGTGACAACATGTTCTAGACATAAAATGAGTGGACGATTCATCTTCTCCTTAATGTTAATGTCTATATGAGTTCGTGGCTTAACACTCGATTGGTCCATAATATCTATTTAAAGAGAATGAAGGGTCATTTGTTGATGATTGATTGTGAGAAATTCATTTATTAAATATTTTCCTTTTTCATTAATATATTTCCTCAAGTGCCCACGTTGGTTTGACCATGGACTATTTCCCTTTCTAAGGGTTTTAACCATATAATATAGTGGTGTGTCGATTTGTGATCTATTTGTGTGAGTGGCTGCTTAAGGTGTTCGAATTGTGTGGAAGTTCTCTCTTTTGTAGAACATGATATTAGAATTCTTATGAAGAGTCACCCCCATTGATCAAGATCTTGAACTTGTCATTGCAACCATCAAAGGATTTTTGGATTTTGTTATTTCCAGGTTGAGAGAGTTGTTCCATTGCATTCAGAGAACTATTGTTAGTTGGAATTACTTTTCGTTTCACTTGGAAAGGTATTTGCTTCCAAGATACGACCATTTTATTAGATTTGGAGATGTATTGCTTTTCATTACATTTTTTTTAATAAATCTTTCTCATACTGGGTAATATTTTAGTTTCATATTCTTGGTTTGCTTCCTTTTTGTTTTGCATATGCTCTTTTTGTGCATGTTGTGTGAGCTCGACAATTCAAAAACATAACGGGAAACATTTTCTTTTCTGCATATGCTCTTTTCCATGCACTTGTGTGATCTTGGTAAATTGTATACATAGAGAAACTTGCATTTTTTGGGTAAGCTAACTGAAAGCTAACCCAAGCTTAGAAAGTTTTGGTTTTGAATTTTCACTTCTTTGTTTTTTGTGCGACCATGTTGATTTATTTTGTAGGTAAAAATAAGGGGTTTTTGGGTAAACATGCAGTTCAAGACAAAAAAATACTCCATAATATTTGTTATATATTTTGCATTAGTTCACTTGGTTGAAAGTTACTTTATTAAGATGTTTTGAATTCAATAATTCTTTTCTTGAATTTACTTTTTGAAAAAGTTCATGCAACTTTAAGTTATTACATAAATTTATTGTAAAGTACATTTCACTTAGTCTATAAAAGTGAATCAATATAAATTAACTTTAATATTCCTTTTTCAAGTTGCTTTTGCATGCAACAAACATTTATAAAGTAATTTCATTGTAAACATGTTTTTTACTTATTTTTATAAAATTGGGTCATTTATTTTATTGTAAAAATTAACATATTTGTAAAAGTGAGCTTATAGACAAAGTTAACGAAGGAATATCATCATTATTTCTACTTAGCAGCCTCATTCTCCTTCCATCACCACATGGTCCAACCTTTTCCTACCACGTGGCACTTTGGTTCTTTTTATGCTTTTCTTCAAAAGGGCATAACCTTGACATCTAGAATTTGTGTCAATGTTGTATTTTTTTGAAACAAATTCTTTTTTTTGGGAGATTTTATCCATACTATCAGTTTTTGTTTTTAAATCCATCTTATTTGAATGTTATATTATGGCTAATCCAAGTGATATTATTTTGACCAATACAAAATACTCTTGGAAAACTCGTATGGAGGATGCACTATGAATTAAAGGAATTTGTTAGATTACCTTCAGAAAAGAAACTACCCCCACTGATGCTATAAATAATTCCAAATGGGATTATAAAAATGACGAAGCACATGGATTAATTAGAATTTCCATCTCTGGTGATTTATAGTTTCACCTTCAAGCAATTGATAAACCAAATGAGACTTGGACAAAACTGTAAATTGTATTTGGTAAACACAATGAGATTCAAGTCCACTGAAATGATAACTTGTTGATTTATTTATTTCCTAGTGATTTCTCTTGCATTGAAGACTCTCTATCTAAATTTAAAACATTTAAACTTTTAGTTGAAGAATGTAATATACCTAGAAGGATATCCAATGTATTCATGCTATTCTTGTTAAGTTTGGTAGTCCATATTATATTTTTGTAACTACTTTCCACTCCACTCTTGAAAATTTTTGTGTTTTTTTTTATTAGAGAGCAAGATAAACTCTTGAATCTTGGAGTGATCAGTGCTCCAAGGACATCTAGAAAATCCTTAATGGCACAATAGAAGACTAAATCCAAGCATCGAAAGAAGCAAACTTTTTGCAACAAAAAACAAAATAAGGGTCCTAAACACTCTGAGCAAGATCCTACTCCCAATGTTGATATAGGTGTTGATGTTTCAGTCAATGGTAAAAAATTCTGCAGACATTCTTCTAGAGAGGTCATGTGTATTGAACAATGGCTAGCCTGAGGGTGGCCCTGACATAGCCCTTGTAAGTCATATGTATTGACTAAGTTTGTATGAGGATCAAGATTCTTAGCCTTGATTAGTCATGTGTATTGAATAAGAATGAAAAAGGCTATAGGTCACATTGCATACTCTATATGGGGGTTCTTTGTGATGGAGTGATATATTCTGATTAGAGTGAGTTGAATTGTTTATTTGATAGGGGATATCATCCCCTTGTGAAATAAACAAAGTCTAATCTAATGTTGAATTTGACATCGACTCTAAGAAGTGTCTGGGACTTCTTAAAGTATTGTCAAATTGACATGAGAGATCTATGTGAGAATAGACATGCATGTGAGGAGATGAACATCAACAAGGGAAGATTTTAGAAAATGAAAAAAATAAGAAAGAATTCAAGTCAACCATTCATGAATATTTATATAACATTGAAGAAGTCCTAGAAAAATATTGAAGACAAATAGCAAGTCAGCTCTGCAGATAATACGAAAGACGAAGAGAAAAATGATAGGTCAACCCTAACAAGAAAGACAAGTCGGCCCCATTAGTGTAAAATTCAAGTGAAATAAAAATATAAATAACATGGTACAACACTTTGTTTTCACAATCATACAACATCATCTTTGCTACACAAGGGAACACTTTTCAAGGAAGAGTAATGAATATCACAAAGATCAATTTTTGGGGTTATTATCTCTTCTTAGAGGTTCGCTATATCTCCCTACAAATTTGCTAGGGTTTCTTTGGAGGAAGGGAACGCTCCTATCTGACAGGGTTTCTCTCTTCATGAATGAGATTATACTTGAATTGGGTTGATTTATTTTGAGAAAGTTTGTTGGGTTTTCTCCCTATTGGGATTCCTAGGGTAAAATCTTGGTGTCTCTTGTGCATGGAAATCTTTCTATGATCCTTTATTTATGTTGCAATTTAAGTTGAAATTTTCAATGTGCAATTATTCAATGAGAACCGTGAGATGAAATGACTGTGTGAAATGTCATTGTGAAATAATTTTCAAGATTTGAAAATTGGATTAAAAATCAACATGGTATCAGAGCACTTGTGAAAGACAACCATCTAGTAGCTTATTACCCTAAGTGTGGAAACTAGGGATTCCAAGTTTGGACACTTCCAACCTAAGTTTTGGATCGATATTAGTGTTATGGAGGTCATATAAGGAGAGAACATCTATCTGTGGAGTTAAATTTCAATTTTGACCCAATTTTTGGTCTAGGGTTTCTGGATCAAATTTTGTCAACATGGTGTCTAGTATCAAAGTAGAAAACAGGTTGGATGTTGCTTGAAATTTTTGATCCTGGAAAAAAAGAATACTCTTCATATTGGATGGAAATGAAATATAGGATTAATTAAAAATATCTTAGAACCGAAAGATGCCAAGGAGAAGGACAAATATAGGAAGAATGAAGCAAAGTCCAAGAGGATCTTAATAGATTTTTAAAACACCACTTGATTCCTTATATTGTTGACTTGAAGACTACCAAATCACTTTATGATTCTTTAGTAGGATTGTTCGAAAGCAAAAACAATAGCAAGAAGCTATCCTTGAGAAATCAACTCCGTTGCATGAAGATGACCAACTTAGATTCAATTGCTACTTACTTTATGAAGGTATCCTAGTTGAGATATTAACTTAAAGACATTGGAGACATTATTGATGATGCAGAACTTGTTATGGTAACTCTTAATGGAATTCCTTCCTCATGGGAATCATTTGTTCATATTATTTGCGGAAGAGAACAATTATCCAAGTTTGATCGACTATGGGATGATTGTGTTTAAGAAGAGGCCAGAGTCTTGTCCAAGAATAGTGTACAGAAACCTTTGGATGAAGAAAATCAATCTCTTACAACTCATGCAATAAACATAAAAGGAAGAAGAAATTTCAGGAAAAGAAACATAGGTGGAAGATCAACTCCAACTCAAGGACAAAAATAGAAGGATCTTCTGAAAGTCAAATGTTTCTATTGTTAGAAATTTTGTCACTTTTCTTGTCACTGTGCTCAAAAGAAAATAAAGGGAAAGCATCATGCATCAGCAACCAATGTTAATGAGCTTCCATCAAAGAAGACAAAATAAGATAAACTTGATGAGATTGTAGATGAACTTTGGAAGGAGTATTTATTCTAGTACACTCAAATGTATGAGCACTAATGGAAATATCATCTCTGTATCGTGTCTTGTACTATGTGACTATAATTGGTGTTATACTTCATGAAGAACAATGTTGAAGTCTTCAAAAATTTCTATTAGTTCAAGGATTAGATAGAAAAATTGACAAAGAAGAAGATCAAGGTTTTGGAGAAGAGTATATCTCCAAGGGATTCAATAATATATGCAAGGAGGTAGGCATCAAAAGGGAGTCAACAAACAAGATAATTATTCTGTGTACAATAAGGTTTTATTTTTTAAAACTCTTTAGTGTGACAAGCGTGAGTCATATCTCTTGAACGAATAAGAGAGCTATATCTCTTGCGGTGACCAGTACACAGTGAAAATTATAATTCTCATATCTGGTTAGTCATATCTCGAGGATAGAATGGACTTGTGACAACTTCTAGGATGCATAAAGGCATGAAACTCTCAGAGGCACTTACATGGAGAGAAAAATTCCTCGAGTTACATGTCATTAGTGAGCTGCATCATTGATTTTGAGCCTTCCAGTTATGCAGAGGCAACAAAACAACATGTTTGGAAGGATTCCATGATGGAGGAATATCAATCCATAATAAATAATAATGTGTGGGAGATAGTGTAGAGACTTGAGGGGAAGTCAGTGGTAATTCTAGGTGGATCTATAAGTTCAAGCATGTAGTCCATATTAACATATTATAGGACACATTATATAGGTTATGAAGTTATCGATTTTGTAGAGTCAGAGGGAGTCATGGATGGTATTCAATTTTATTGAGAGAGAAGGAGGCTCATCTCATTAGAACCACTTGATGTGAGATGGAGAACATTAAGAATAAAAAATAACTTCTTGCATTCCCTAAGGCAGGTGTGGGAGGGTTGTTGGATGTTCTCATCTAGTGAAACTCCCACACTTTCCGTAGGGAATTCAAGGACTCTCTCTAATAAATAAGTTTTTCCATGGGAGATGAAAACAATGGATACATAGGGATCAACAGTGCAAAATGAAACAAGTTGCTTTAGTACATGATACTCAAATGTAGAGGGAGTACAGTGTTCAGATGTATCAGGAGAAAAATACTTAGGTGTAGATGGAGCAGGGTGCTCCAACACAAAGGGAGTAGCTGTAACATAGTTTGTTGATGATGGAGGAGGTGCCCCAATCATGAGTACCTCCCTCACCAAGAGGAATTTGGATTCAAAAGATTCTTGGATTGATGTATTGGGATTAGAGGTATGGTAGAGACCACATGAGATCCTCCTCAGTCAAGGGAAGTACATAGTTGAGATCTTGCAAAAATTTGGGATGATGAACTACAAATCCATGACTACACCTATAGAGGAAAATATGAAGAAGCTGAGTGATTCTATCACATGCCCCAATTTTGCAAAAATAATATTATCATATTTGATTTTATTTCAAGACAATATGTTAAATTTTATGCTAAGTTGTAATTAATGACTCAGCAGAGTCAAGGATGTTGAATGTAATTCTGAATATTTTAATTATAAATAAATAAAAGTGGAGACAATAGCTTGGGAGAGCTGTTAAAAGAGTGTTTACTGGTCAATTTGGTGGAGGAGACTGGGTGGAGAGAAAATAGACAAGTGGCAGCATCCTCAAACACTTCCAATGTTGCAGGTGGAAACCTCCCTACATTTGGGGTCATGATTCCCCAAGAAAGTGGGATTAGAGTAGGTGGTTCAATTAATGACAACTAACCCAAAAAGACCTAGGCAATCTTAATAAAAATTCCCATTGAAGAGAGCTGAGGCTGCTCATTTTCCAAGAAGAGAATCATTCAGCAGAGTGATTATTGAGTGTAGAGTGGTTATTGAGTCATTAGACTAGTATTTGGTTGCTGCTCCACTAGTTCTCAGCCAAGGAGACCAGGAAACAGGCTCAAGGGTCCTAAGGAGACGTTGTTTGAGCGCTCTCTAGGAGTTGGTAGGGAGGAATGGCCTCCCAACGCTGTTGTTGTCCAGCTTAAAACAACTTCTACAGTCTTTTATTTACTGTGTTTAAAGTTTATATGTGAAACTGAATGATTAATGAATGATTAAATGTTTAGTAGTGAACTGATAGAGATTGAAATCCTTTAGTTATTTGAAATGCTGAATCTGTAATTGATGAAAAATAATCCTACCTGTATTTTTCCACGTTTGGAATGGACCAGACCGTACTCTAGCAGGGGCAGTATATTTTAAAATAGATGAAGGATAAGAAAGAAATCTGAAATGAATAGAGTTACTATGTATTTCATAATATTGGAATCATTTCTTTTTGTAGATAGTTGTTTTTCAGAAAAGTATATTAATCTACCTAGTTAAATTTATTGTTTAAACTAGACTGTGGTAATAAAAATGATAGAAAAGGAATAGGAATAATATTTTACTGATAGCAATGTATTATATTCATGAGTTGTTCAAGTAGATAAGTTATTTATTTTACACAGTACTTCCTTTTGTAAATTATACTATTAACCCGTAACAGAGGAAATATAAACAACTCAGATATAATGCTTATTTTATTATGTTAAGCAAAGAATTAAATATGGTTCTTTTAGTTGATTTCTTTTACTTATATTAATAACTAACCCAACCTGGAACTATTCGAACCCTAGGTAGGGTATAGTAACATAATTAAATTCTAAAGACAAATTAATTCAAAGATAAAGAATATCTTAACACAAAACTTATTTATCCCTAACACTATTTTTTTTATAGAATCAAAACAACTAAGATACAATAGTAACTTATGTTAAATTAAATAAGTATTTTAAGGAGGAATTGTCCTTTAACTTTTACAAACAGATTATACATGTAAAGGAGTAATGACAGGGTCGAAACCCTTATTTCATTTCTTAGTAAGCTAACAGAATAATACTGCTAAATGAACTAAACTAATATAGACTGGTCACAGTCTTTATTAATAAAGTGTATGTACAAATACAAGCTTAAGTAATTATAGTATACACAGATAATAGTATTAACATAAACAATATCGTTTACAAATTAAAAAAATTCTTTAAACAAACTGAAGGAATCTTTAAAGAAAGAAACAGAGATTATTTCTATAAACCAAAACTTGGAAATCCTTGAGTCACTAAAATAGTCTTCAATTATTTTAACACTAATCGAAAATAATTAATAACAATAAAGAAATTATAATCTTACAAGTTAAATAGGGTAAAAACCCTAGCTCGTATTTTTGAGCAGAAATTACCCAGTATTCTTTAATATACAAAACCATTATAGTTGAACCTAGGATAAGTAACCAACTTTCTTTTTATATAAGCATTAAAAGGAAAAAATTAATTCATTCACATAGAGATAAAACACAAATACATAAAGGAAAAATAATTTAATCTAAAGACAAACTGTCTTAAAAGATATTTACATTATATCAACGAGCCTGAAGGCTTAACATAAATCGAAATTTAACAGAGTACAAAACCTCAGCTAAGAGCCGAGCACCCATATCCTGATATGGAGTATAAACAAGTATTAACAAAATATTACAAAACTGTAAATTCTTCCCTAATACGAGGGGAGAGCATTACAAGTCACAGCTTAAAGCCAAAGTCACCTTGTGAAAAGAAAGGGTTATAAACCAAAGCATAAACTATAAAAACGAAGAACAACAACCCAAGACTGGGTGTGACACGGCCATGACTTCTTCCAACTGCAAAAGTCTGTACAAGCAGGGAGAACCATGTTCGAAAACCGGAGCTTACCGTAGACTGTTCGTGGAGCCATTTGAGCAGCGCGACTGTTAACTTTGGAGACGAGTTAACCCTGCAATATAAAAACCAAAATTAATTAAAAAAATAAAGAACCCATATGAAGAATGGAAACTGTAAATATTGCTAGCTTTTAATTTTACTTACTTACCTCAGCTGCAAGTAAAAATGATGGAACCTTGAAGGAATAACAACACCACAACCAATTTTAAGAAGAGCCAAACCCTTGTTCTTGCCGAGGATAGAGATGACGAGACTCTTGTTCATTTCACACTAACAGTAGGGGTGTAGGTAAGCCTAGGAAATGGCTACGAAGGAGTCAAACAAGCATGGAGTCAGACTGTCACCAACCCGCAAGCGGGAAAACTAAACTCCAAAACCCTACGATGAAAGAGATTCACAATAATACACGCTAAGCTCAAGTTTTCACCAATGACAGACCACGGTAGAAGAGCAGCAAAAGGAAGCTACAAGTGGGCTGTGAAGCCATGTGCAAGGAAAACAGTGAACTCTAACCGAAATAAATAAATCATAGTGGAGGCGAGCAACATAACCCAACTCAAGGGAGTAAGACATGACAAACACAAGTGTTGGAGCCTCCGTAACTAATTTCGACTCACGACCGCCATGGGAGCTTGCAGAGCAGCCCAAAGGGCCAACGCAAATGTTAGAACTCAAATAAGCCAAGGGTTAGGGTTGAAAATTATATACACAACCAGTGCATGGCCAAGGAATTTCCACATGGACGCAATAATATAATCATGCAGTAGTTCGACTTTCCATAGTCACCTGTGATTAATAATAACCAATTATTCTCCCAAATGATTTCATCAAACAACATATAAACATTATAGTTTGCATGGGTTTCATATCTTACGAAAATAGTTTTAACATTTAGTGTATAGCTTATCATCGGCATGGGTGTAGTGAGAATTTCTCCTCACTATAGGGGTAAGAATGGCTCCCTTGTGTCTATAGGGCACAAGGGTAGGTTCCTACACTTAGAAAATAATAAAAAAAGGGAAGTAAAAATGACAGTAAACAGAGCTGCGAATTGAAACTGAGCTAATCTAAGCAAGACTAAGTAAATGGCAGCTACTGTAAACTAAATATACAAGCAAATAACAGAAGAAAGATGGAGATGCAGCCCTTGTGAACCCCTCTGCACACAATGGGTTAGGGTTCCTCCTTCGAAACCTGCAAAACAAACCTAAGCTACTAAACCTGCAAACAATGTCAATGAAAACCTGCAAATAGAGATTAGGGCTAGAAAGTAAAAACAAATAAAACAAGCATAAATAGAGATTATACCTCACTTAGGTGGAAATGGGCCACCATGACCTAGCTCATGGGAGCACCTCTCTCTTGGTTGGGAAGCAATGGCTTGGAGAAATGGAAATGGAGGAGAGGGAGAGTGGGTGGTTTGAGAGCAAGAGGTCTCAAAGCATCCACAGGAAGCATAACAATAGGCAAGTGAGGAGTGTTTTGAGAGTGAACCCCCACCCTCCTTATATAGTTTTTCCAAGGGGTTTTAGGGTTTTAAGCCCTTGGTAAAGGCTTTAGCCCCTTTTTTGGGCCTTTAGCCCCTTTCGCCCTACCTTTAGCCCCTTTCAGGGTTTTAGCCCCTTTTTGAGGGATTTAGCTCTTGGGGGTCTATTTTGGGCTCTTTTTTGGGGTTTTTATCCCTTTTATTCATCCTTGGGCTCTTTTGGAGGTGTGGGGGTCAAATGGAAGGTCATGGAAGGTCTTATGGAGTGAAATGAGCGTTGCGGGATGGTGTCCTTGGGTGGTGTAGGCCATTGAGAGATGTGTGTGGGATTTTTGGGTTAACAGATTGCCCCCTGATGTGTGAGGGCAGGGGCTCAACGTATGGCCAATGGACATCATAGGATTTGCTGTCGAGAGGTGGTGCTTCCGGGGCCGGGGCATGGTGGCTTTTGGTTTTTGTATTAATTTGGTTCCCACCAATGGGTGAGATAGAATAAATGTGTGACATGTATATGAATGAGGCAGGCATTTCCATGCTCGTGACAATGTCAAAAGAATCATTTGATCTATGCTCTAAAATACAAGAGCCGATCATATACAACTGATGTTACAATGATGGTTGCCTCTCATGTGAGGCTGAATACAATGCTGATCTGGTACATTGGACCCATGTCATTCTCATGGAATGCTATATCTCCATGATTGATGGTTTTCTAGATCTGGAATGGTACATAGCTGTGTGGACTCGGTGATTGAGAGTCAGAGTCTTTGTGGTACAAGTATGTTGTATCAATCATAAAGGTATATTGAAGCACTGTTGGGGCTTCAGATCACTGTCTCCAACGCAACCTAGAAATCACAAGGGACATAACCTGTTTAGGTCCCTCGAGTGGACTCACCAATGTGCTAGAGTCAAGTGACATCCGAGGTCTTTGACCAAGTACTGTGCGGAACAAACCCTGTATGAATCTCAATGGTGCGATGATGGAGTTGAAGTTGAGCACGTGAGAAAAAACCATCCCAAGAGGCAATAAGGAATCCTCTCAAGTGGTCCAAGGAACTCATCAATGATGTTAATGAAACCAAGGTACAGGGACCTCTGGGTATATCCTCTGGAATATGTGTGTTTGCATCGACAGAGGGAGACCTACCCCTAGTCAAGGCAATGATGTTTCCTTGACCAGGAGTGCGAGGGATAACTGAAAGGTGTGAAGCAATCTGTGGACTGACTCACTAAATTGGGGGGGAAGGGGAGGGAAGGGGAAAATTGAACAGGGGCAGGGGGGGAGTGGGAGACTCAAACTTCCTTTGTTCAGAGTATGACGGCAGGGCAGACCAGGAAGAAAATGAAACTGACTCAAGGGAATGGGATCATATCTTTAATACCGGGAATATCGCTACAGATGGGAAATACTTGGAGGAGGTGGACACTTTTGAGACTGATGGGATCCAAGGAAGGCACATTGTAGAGTACTCTAAACAAAGGAGATCCAATGTGGGGATGCTGCCAAACTGTTTTCTGTGGGGTGGTGTCTAGGGACACTGTGGTGGTATGATCTCGTGGATTTTTGGTGAGCCCGAGAAGGTAAGTGCTCGATGGTGCTTTCAATTTTAGAGAGTCTGAAAGCACGAAGAAGACTCTAGTGGGGGCTCTTTTTTGTTGGTAGGCTTTTGTGCCCGAAAAAGGATAAAAGTATACATAGGAGAGCCTGCCCATCCTGGAGGGGATGAGAGACTTCTTTACTATTGGTAGTCCAATTAGGCCGGAAAAGGTTAAACCTATACTGACTGGATGGTCATTCAAATACTTTTACGAGCATGAATGAAACCAAGTTTGCTCAGTGATATTTTCTTAATGAAACGGCTGGAAAAGAGCTTAACAACAACCGGTGGTGAGCTTTTTTGTCAAGCGCGGCCCCTCTGCCCGAGAAAGCACAAAGGTATGCAGAGGGGAATGGTCTTGGGTTGAGTGTGCCAAGGAGGTCCTTTTCATGGAATGGTCTACATGGTCCACAAAAGGAGATAAACGAGACGATGTAGACTCCCTTTCCTATACTTTAGCGAGTGGGAAAGGAAGCAACTGCACTCGACGATCTTTTCATTGTTTTAAGGAGTCAAAAAAGAGCTTAAACAAAACTCCAATGTGGTCAACCGACTGTGGTGGAACGAGCGATGCCCCCATGTCGGGACAGTGGACAGAGGTCCAAAGTTCATCCACGCAGTATGGACGGAGCAGAAGGATCTCAAACATAGCAATACATGCGTGGGGTATGGCGTGGTAGAGGCTTTCCAGACAGTGTGGTAGAGGCATGCAAATCGAAGTGGCTCTTCGACATAGGTCAAGAGAGCGTGTGTGTGTGTTAATGTGGGTGGAATTGACCACATGCGATGTGAGTACAAGTCTAGAGGCATTTATATGCCAAATACATGTAAGAAAGAAATCGTTTTGTAGACAGTGGTCTAGGGTTCCACGTAAGGTGCGGTGAAAAGGAAAGACAATCTATGTGTTAAAAATATAAAATAAAAGCTAAAATTACATTCCTAAATGGGCAGCGGCCCGAGGACACTTCTATGTCAAATATATGGAAAAAATGAAAGTTTTTGTGGACGATGGTCCAAAGATGTCCGCGTAAAGTGTGGTGGGAAAAGACAATTATAAATACAAAAAGTAAAATTATAGTACAATCCTTAACGGGCGGCGGCCCGATCGCTCGCATGAGTTGCGATTAGGCAGTGTGATACAAGTACAGGTCCATAGACACTTGTATCATCATGTCATGGCTCATAAATCGAGGTGACTTGTGGGAAATGGTCCTAAAATTAACTTATTAAATGTGAGATGATGGTCTCATAAGGAAATGGAAATTTGATCTCGGAGGTGTGAGAGGTGTCTCGAACAGGTTCCGGATGACTTTTGACTAGTAGGTGATGGTGCTACCCCTGAATTATGCTAAAAAATGTTGAAAAACAAGAAAGGGAAAAAAATATGCTATAAGGGACTCATAGTGGTTATATCAGGCATAGAATCTCTTGAGGTGGAGCCCGTTGTGCGGCTTCTTCAAGAGTTGGCCGTCTGAGTCAGCGAAGAGATATGCCCCCTTACCAAGGCGGGGTGACAGAATCTGGTATTTTATGGGAAGAACCAATTCCATACTATGGTTTAAAGGGAACAGGGTAAGACCAGAGGCGGTCTTATAGATCTCCTCGTCATTGTGTAAGTGGTGTTGGGATAGATCAGGTGGATCTTCCACAATAGATGAGACAGAAGGGCGACTGGTGCTAGAGATCATGTAACTGGTATTGGTTGTGGTTTTGGTGGTCTTGCCCCCAGTATCTGTTGGGGGAAGAGGGGCAGGCCTGGAGATGGGAGGAGTCTTTGATGGACCTAGAGGTAGGTGCAACATCATCTCAATTGGATGGACATGAGTCAACACATCCTGGGGCCTTAGAGGTAGGGTAGGTGGTTCAAGGTACCACACATGACCTCCCAGTGTGAAATCCTGTAGATTGATGGTTTCCAAGGAAGACTTATTCACGATCTCGGATGGTAGGAAAAGGAAAAGGAAAAGAACAAGGAAAAGGATCATGTTGATTGGGAATGAACCCCACTATTTCCCTGGTAACTAAGGTTGAGGTTGCAGTTGCAGAAACAATGGAAGAGACAGGTCTAATGGACCATCGGTGATAGTGGGGACAAGAGGGTCTATAGAGCTAGACATCATGTAAATGGACATGGTGTTTGAAGAAGGTGATCTCAAACTCAAGGGAATGGTGACAGAGGTTAGCGAGAGCCATTCAAAATTTGGGCAAATCTTGGCAATGGTGGGAGTAATGTCCATACAGGCTGCAAAGGGCACAAGCATGGTTTGTCCTAAATGCCTTGTTCTTTACTAGTGGCATAGTTGGGAGTTCAACCACGGGGATGTTTTCGTTCATATCCATGGCATCCAGATGCGCATGGATCACTGGGATTTCAGGGCAGTTCTAAGTTGGATGGCCCTGTTGTTCGCAGACGGCACAAGGTGGGACTTGTCATGGTTCTGCGGTGGGTTTGGTGTTCTTTCCCCTAGTCCTTTTGGGTTGGGGTGGTGCAGGTGTGGGTGTGGCGGTTGGCTTATGCAAACTGGGTGGGGGGTGAGACTCAACCGCAATAGGTTGCACCGGAGTTAACACAACCTGGGGCATTGCTTGTTGAGTCGATGGATCCAGATACCATACTAGGATCCCCAACGTAAGGTTGGGTAGGCTTAAGGTGGCCATAACCAGCTTGCTCATGACACTAGGTGGGGGAAAGAGGAAGGGAATTGTATGGACCAGAGATGAGCCCACATAACTCCCAGCTGGTTGCATGCTGGGGTGAGGTTGTGGTTGCGGCTGTGGGTGATGTTGTGGCTATGGACGATGTTGTGGTTGTGGTTGGGGCTGCAGCTGCGGTTGCTGTTTGGGTGCAGCAGTGCTTAATGAGACCATGCACAAGTCCCCAGTTTGATTTTGCGTCGGTGGTGGTGACACCAATGGGAAAGGAGCCGTCATGGTGGGATCAGTAAACAACCCAGGGCCCACATTCAATGGTGGGAAGGCTGGTGTGTTTTCAACCACAGTGTTGGTTGCAGGGATGACGTTAGCATGTGTGATCACCCCTTGCGGCTCAGTGGTGGTGATGGTAGGGATAACATTGGCAGGCGCTGTTAACCCTTGCGGATCATGGTAGGTGAGCTGGTCAACCGTCACAATATTCCCTTCATGGGGGAACATCATGAGGCAGAAGACAGTTGACGCTATGATTCACATGGTATACATGTAAATCCTCCCGAGGAGGAGGTTGTAATTCAGTTGAGCATTGACGACCTTGATGTCGATCATGACTGTCTTCCTGGCTAACGTGATGGGGACATGGGGGAGGATTCCTTGGGATTTAATGGGGTGTCCATCATAAGCCCGCAGAGTCATGGAGGATGGTTGCAGAATCGGTGATCCAAGCTTCTTCCAAACCAAGGTAGACATGACGCATGTGGATTCCCCCTCATCCACTATGGATCGGTGCACAACCAAGTTCTGCATGGATACCGGGATTTGGAAGGCGATAGTGGAGGGCATGCACGACTCTTCATTCTCTGTGTCAAATGTGATTAGCTTGGAATCGGAGGGGTCTACTGCCCCTAGAGCGGCTAGTAAGGATTTCTGCTGCGTTGGGCATGTTTTAAGTACCTCAAGAGTAGACATGGTGGTTGGCGTTTGGGCCAAATCGTCTACAATGCTATAGTTGACTGCAGCTCTAGCTGTGGCGTTATTGGAAATTCTACGTATGGGGGGGCGTGGGAATGGGGGTAACTGGAGAGGTAGGTTGGTTGTCTTAGACATGGATGCTGTTGATGAGTCAACAGGTTCAGTGGTGGTATCGTACTAATTTCGTCTATTTTGTAAGTTGACCTCTTTAGTGGTCATGGTCATCAGGTGGTGAACACCTGTTTCGTTCATGGTCGGTGCTCCCAGAGCGTTGGGATTGGCCTGGGGAGGGGGAGCGGTTGCCACCAATCCTTGGACTAGTAGTGGGTTTTGAAGCACCATGGGAGGAGGTCCTTGTGGTGCCTAGTTGGGTTAGGCTTGGGTGGGGGCATTGGTGGCCTGTTGGGCCTCATTTTGAATGGCCTGCTTAGCGCAAGCCATGAGGGGACACTCAAATGTGTAATGCCTGTAAAGATCACAGAGTGTACAAGGTTGGTTCGTGCACAATGGAGCATTGCATCTTGGTGCATTTTGCCGTGGGGGGTTTTGAGTTAGCTGGTTGGCTGTGGAATTATTGGGAGGGTTCAGTTGCTGAATGCCTCCCTGTGGTTGGTTATTGCCCTGGTTGCAGGGCCGGTTATTTCTAGCTTGCCCTTGTTGATTGTTGGGGGCAGGCTAGTTGGGATGGTTTTTTTGTGTGAACACTTGTCCCAACGGAGCGGGTAAAGCGGGGGCGGGGGATTGAACTTGTTGCATTGGTGGTGCATAGTATATTTGTGTGGGTGGTAATGCCATGAATGTGGGAATTTTCCCCACATACTGTTGTGTTGGCCAAGCCATGGCCTGAGCCTGCTGCGGTGGCACAAGTTGTGCATAAGAGGTTGTTGCTCTGGACTGAGACATCATTCTAGCATAGTCCAGAGCTTGGTTTTGATAAGCAACATTAGCCGTGTTGCTTGGTTGTAGAGCCACGACAGGTGGTGTCGTTCGAGGCTGTGGTTGTTGGGAGACTAACCCTATGATGCCATCCACAGCGTGGGATGCCGCCAGTGTGTCGTGGTAAGAGGTACTTGGACGGGGAGCATTTGGAATGACAGTGTACAAGTATCCCGACTGGGCATAAATGAGATCAAATTGTTGGGCCTTCAATATGGCCTCTTCTTCAGATTGGGGACGTTCATATGTGACGTCCTTTGCGATGGGAAGGAGTAAAGTCTTGAGGAACCAATCTAAGAAGATCCTGTCGTCAAGTTGGATCTTACACAAGCTACGATGCTGCCGCCACTCATGGATATGATCAGTGATGTGGGTGGCGGTGTTTTGGCGACAGGATAGCAGGATCTCCACCCCCTCATCATATCTAACATGGAGTTGGAAATACTGTAGGAACATGAAGGCTAGGGAGTTGAAGTCGAGGTACTTGGCTTGTGGTAGCTTAATGTACCATTTGGTCGCGGCACCTGTGAGGGTGTGTTGGAATAGCCTCAGCCTGATGGAGTCTTCTACGATGCTATTGGATGAGCACCATAGATGGAATGTCATTACATGATTTTGGGGACATTCCCCGACTTTGCCTTCAAACTTTGGGATGTCTGATGGTAGCTTCGTTGGCATAGGTGGCCAGAAAGCTTGGTGGCAGATGGGATCATTTGTTAATCTAGCCAATTTAGGCAATTTCAAACTAGCCATGAAGGGTAGATTTGACCCCAAGTTGATGTGGGATGTGGCCGCAATGGGGGTGGGGTTTGTAGGTGCATAGTGCATCTGCACAGCTGGGGGTGCTTGTGGTGGTACCATGGTGGATGGGCCAATTCCCCAAAGTTTTGTGGGTGGGATGGTGTGGGTAGCGGGGGCATTACCCCCATGCATGGTGGTAGGGGCAATGTGGGTGGTCGGGGCACTTCCCCCTTATGTGGTAGGGGGACAATGTGTGTGAAGGGGCCACTGCCCCCATGTGTTACCATTGGGCCAGCTTGGCTAGTCACTATTGGTGGTGGCAACTGGCTAATGACAGTCTGCATGACTATGCTTGGGCCGCTTGCCATGTTGTGGGTGATAGGTTGTGATGTGGACATGGGTCCACTTGCTAAGGTTAAACGGAAAAATGGATCCAGGTTTTTAGTAGCCATGGGGCTAGATGGTGCAGTGTGAAGGTCTGGTTCAGATTGATATGGGTCTGAATCAGAATCAGAGGCTGTGTGGTCCTCTGAAGGTGTAGGAGATCGCTGAGAATGGCTACAACGGTGTTGACTGAGTGTTCCAAATGGTGGTGGTTCGCCTCTTAGGTGCGAGGAATATTGTGGAGGATCAATTGTGTTTACTTGTGTGTATGAAACTGGTGGGTATGAAATTTGGATCCCAGTTTCAATGGCTTCCTACTGGTTGAAGGTGGTCTCTTGGCCACCAAGACTAACAGAAGACAACACTTGGCTTGTTCCTCATGGGTGCTTCTACTCAATTGGAAGGGGTCGTTGCCCGTTTCGCTTGGAAATTCCTCTCAGCGGCCAGCTACTTTGGGGTTCCTGTGGTACTCCTCACAATGAGTTTCTGGGAAAATCCCAAGTACTTCCCGCAGTTAAAGCAGTCAGGGACTTATGTCCTCAAAGACTGCAGAGTTGATTGAACTTAGTGTAAAATTTTAAGGCTTACTCAGCATCATGAACTGAGTTGGGTTAATTAGTTGGTATGGTATGTTGGTTTTCTTGTTTGTTTTGGTATTTTGGTTTGCAATATGGTTTATGAATTCATGGTAGAGTTCACATCATGGTTTTGTATGCAAACATCAACAGAAATTTGTAAGCAAATATGGTGATTAACCCTAAATTGTTGGCCTAACTAAATGTCTACCTCTCAGTGGTATTCATATTCAACCAAGAGAAGGTGCTGGGCTCTCAACACAATGGGACTAAGCCCATCCATAGATCCTCAAGTCACCTCCCAAGTGCTAGTTTGGTCAACAGGGAGGACTCTTAGCACCGTGAGAAGCCCTCCTTCTCTATCCCCTCTACCATCCAGGTCACCTGGTTTTAGTGGGTTAGGAAAAGTACCATGGAGTGCCTATATCTATACGAGCTTTCCCTTCTTCATATCCCAGAATACCCTGGAGGGTGATGACTGGGTAGAGGAGGAAGGGGGCAGCAAGATGGTTTATTTTATGTTGCTTTTAGTTAGACTAATTGATTTTATTAAGCCTTAGTGATTGGTTTAGCATATACACATTTGTTCATTGATTTACTTGCAAAAAATGAAAAATGGAATTAAAAGAGACCTGTAATGGAGGACAGAGGCAACTGGGACACACTGATAGTCACCTGAAACTGAAAATTGCTGCTAATTAAACTCAAAAACAACTTCTGTGTGACAGGACGCACATTTCTGACTAAATCCCACAAGGGGGCTGCGATATTTTTCCAGAAATGACCGAGGGGGTCGCACAAAATGCCAAAACAACTGAAACTTGAGCTCCTGGGATGAATTCACACCTGTTTGAGGATTAAGTGCACCCTGGGCATGCCTGTCTACCAATTAAGTGTGCCTTGTCTCACCTTTTCCCTCGATAAGAGAGACCTGCTTCAGAAAGGGGTGTTTTGGTGCTGCAGGGTCAGATCTAGCCGACAGTAACTGGTACTGGGGTCAGTCTAACTCGACTCAGCCTATCAGAGGCTTTGGCATTGAAAAAAATAGGAAATAAAGTGGATTTAAACAGATCTAATAGATTTTTTTTTGAAAACTAGGGTAAAAACTGAAAAACTTGAAAATTTGAAATTTGTGGCCTAGGGATCCTGTGGGATCGACCCAGGGGAGTCTCCAAATCTGTAGTTAGAATTTATCCTCACTACAGGGGTAATAATTTCTCCCTTATGCCTATAGGGCACAAGGGTAGGTTCCTACCCTTAGAAAATAGTAAAAAAAAGGAAGTAAAAATGACAGTAAACAGAGCTGCAAATTGAAACTGAGCTAATCTAAGCAAGACTAAGTAAATGGAAGCTACTGTAAACTAAATCTATGAGAAAATGACAGAAATAAAGATGGAAATGCAGCCCTTGTGAGCCCCTCTGCACACAGTGGGTTAGGGTTCCACCTCCAAAACCTGCAAAACAAACCTAATCTACTAAACCTGCAAACAATGTCAATGAAAACCTGCAAATAGAGATTAGGGTTAGAAAGTAAAAAAAAATAAAACAAGCATAAGTAGAGATTATACCTCACTTAGGTGGAAATGGGCCACCATTCCCTAGCTCATGGGATCACCTCTCTCTTGGTTGGGAAGCAATGGCTTGGAGAAATGGAAATGGAGGAGAGGGAGAGTGGGTGGTTTGAGAGCAAGAGGTCTCAAAGCATCCACGGGAAACATAACAATAGGTAAGTGAGGAGTGTTTTGAGATTGACCCCCCACCCTCCTTATATAGTTTTTCCAAGGGGTTTTAGGGTTTTAAGCCCTTGGTCAAGGCTTTAACCCCTTTTTTGGGCCTTTAGCCCCTTCCGCCCTAACTTTAGCCCCTTTCAGGATTTTAGCCCCTTTTTGAGGGCTTTAGCTCATGGGGGTCTATTTTGGGCTCTATTTTGGGGTTTTTATCCCTTTTCTTCATCCTTGGGATCTTTTGGAGGTGTGGGGGTCAAATGGAAGGTCATGGAAGGTCTTATGGAGTGAAATGAGTGTTGTGGGATGGTGTCCTTGGGTGGTGTAGGCCATTGAGAGCCATGTGGGGGATTTTTGGGTTAACAGAGGGTATGCAATGTTATGATAAAGTTGACATAGCACTGAATATAATATTATAGCGTTGTTACCCAAAAGTAAACCTTGCATAAATTATTGGTAAACAATATCATAAGAATTCACTAGTAAATATCGTGAGAATTGTATGTTCTAGATTGTAAGTTTATACTAATAATTAACATGGGAGATGTTAAAATGTTATATTAACATTATCATTAGTAATATGCATAATACATATGTAGGTATTAACCCCTTTTAGAATAGCTACAACTTATCAAGCTTATAGTAACATCATTATTGTGATATAGGTGGTGTAATAACTAAGTTGTTACCAATAATAATTTAAGACAAATACGAAATCATTGTCATATAAATAGTCTAGTTAATGGTGTAAGAATAACTATCTAATAGTTACAGTTTCTCTTACAGGCTGGCATGAGATTTTTTAGACAACATTCAAGTTGAGAACATTGCATAGCATCGTTTTGGGTAGGTTCATAAATATTTTGCAAGTGCAACATTAATAAAACCTTATATGTTAATAAACAAATAGTTTATGCATATTTATAAGTCTTAGGAACTAATAAAGTAAATGTTAGCAAACTGTGTAAGGGCAAAGTGAAATGTAATAACATTTCCTATGAACTCTTTTATTTAGTTCAGATCAATGAGATCTTATCTTAGAATTTGGCTATTTCTCTTCACTTGGAAAAATGGATTTATGTTTTTACCAAAATATTGAGGTTAACATAAGATAGAAAGAGTGGCTTTATAAGAAAAACACCAACCTTGGAAGCTGTTCATAGATAGAACTTAATACAAGAAATGTATTATAGAACTGCTAGGATATGCATATTAAAATTAAGATTATCATGTAGATAAAATAAAATGTTTAGAACCAAAGGAAGTGGTACTGTCGCTACGTACTTTACAGGAAGAAAAACAATCATCTGAACTTTGTTTACAATAGCATCTGAAGAAAACCGACTGTTTTACCTTATGGAAGTGGTTTGGATTACAACAGCTTATCTACTAAGATTATTAATATTTGCAAATAGAAATATCGCTGGATGCTTTATGAAATTTAAGACGTTACTCGATCATTCATACCTGTAAACCTGTAAGAACAAGTAATCCATCTGCATTAGCGTAAATGCTACGAAATCCCCAGAATTCAAAGTCAAATTCCACCTACTATCATTTTTAGAACTCATCAGTAAACCAAATGTAGAAATAATGCGCAAGTTAAACTTAATATTGTGTTAATAAGAAAACTGCCTAGTTAACATAATTGAGTTTATGCAAGCTAATCTATTAACTGTTTCTTTTATTTCTAACCGTTAGCTGTTAGTAAAGTACAGTCTCAACATTTTATATTATTTCAAAATTATAAATTTTTGTGAAAATTTGGGGTTATGATAGATTCTACTTGAGATTTAGATTTGGTGGATCCCACTATGATAATTTTTTATGAATACGTTGAGTGATTCTAATTTAGATTCATATTTGGTGGGAATTTGACTAGATACTTGATGTATCTGGTTAACACCAAACCACATATTTGCTTTGCAGTGAAACACCTTGAGGCAGTTTATGGTTGAGTTGAGGAATGTACACTAGGTTGCAACAAAGCATGTGCTAAGGTACTTACATGGTACAATTGGATATGGTTTGAGATATGTTTTAGGTCGGGAAGTGAAGCTGTAGAGTTATGCAGATTCTGATTAGTTATGGAGTACAATGGACAAAAATAGCACCTCGGGATGTTGGTTTAGCTTGGGGTTATCCATGATAGATTGGATTACCAAGAAACATACTTCTGTCGCACTCAGTACAACAAAACCAGAGCATTATGAAGCTAGTGTTTCAAGTCATGAAGTAGTGTGGATTCAGAAGGTTCTTGTAGGATTATTTGATTAGGAACTAGAGATGACCTTGATACATTGTGACAATTAAAGTTGTGTCAAGATTTTGGAAAATTGAGTGTTTCATGATAGGTTGAAGCATTTTGAGATAAAATACCACTTCATCCAAGACATGGTGCAAAACGGGGTAGTGAAGGTCCAGTACATATCCATAGATGAGAAGATATTTGACATTCTCACTAAGCCTTTGTCCAAGACAAAGTTTATTTACTTAAAGGAAAATATTAGTGTGATGGAGAGAGAATGTTGACGGATGAGAAACACCATGATGGTTTTATAGATGTGTGGCATAGATTTACATGAGGTGAATGGAACAAATAATGATATTATCCTATATAAGATCAATATACATTAACGAGAAGTGAATGGTATTTCCATAGTCTTTATCCAGATAGTCATATGCTTTGGCTAGGAGTGAAATATTTGAGATGTAGATGAAATACATATATGAGATGAACTACAAACATTCTCACCAAGTGTGATTCTTGGAAGTGATGTACAATTATTCCACTGGACATTCTCACCAAGTGTGTGTAATATACCGAATCTGATTTATGGAGATACTAACTCAATCGCAGAGATCAAAATCAGAAAAAAAGAAACTAGGTGCAAATTCTAGCTTTTACAAACCAAAATCTGTTTCTTTCCAACTCGCTTCAAGTGGCATAAAACCCAAACTATTTTTTTATATGAAATAATGGGATAGGTTTTAGAAACCAGAAGGACTCATATAGGGTCAAACCATAAATATTTACTTCAACATCTTTCACATTTCAGAGTGCATCACAATTGGCTACACCATTTGGGTAGACCCAAATGACCAGAGGAAATTTCCCCAGGAATTATGTGTAACTCTTCTGGTTCTAATGCAAT
Organism: Pseudotsuga menziesii; assembly: GCA_001517045.1. NCBI lineage: Eukaryota > Viridiplantae > Streptophyta > Pinopsida > Pinales > Pinaceae > Pseudotsuga > Pseudotsuga menziesii. The sequence continues at coordinate 372,447 of LPNX010947243.1, forward strand.
ACTGGAAGTAAATATATAGTATTAAGGACATACATTTCATAATTGGAGGCACTCACTCAAGTTCATAAACAAGAACTAGAAATTCTAGACTAGGTGCAAAATCAAACTTTAGGAAGGTAAAATTACAAATTTACAAACAATTCCTAATGGAACTAGAGGCTATTGAATTTATGTTTTGACACATGTGCAGGGTCCTATTACATCCACATTGACTATATTTAACTTAAAATTTATTATTATAAGCACAATTGGTAGATGAATTTATCCACCATTAATATATGTCAATTATTAGCAATGGTTTGCACATAGGAACATGTAAACATTGAGAATATATTCAAATGGAAGGAAGGACATAAGTTTACTACTTTTTATGAAAATATTACATTTGATACAACACCAAGGGATTATTTTCTACAATAAAATGAATATATGAATAAAAGTATGAAGCACATAAGAGTAAGAAGAAAGATATGGAGTTGTCTTGAGAACATAAAATGTCCTTACACACAACTTGAACTATTCTTGGGGAAAATTATATTCAAGACTATAATTTGAACTATGAGATATGTCAATGACCTGATGTAGATGTATATTGGTCCAGTATAATCTCTAGAATAACCACCATTCCATGCAAGTGCGCCACCATCAATAGACCACTCCAAATTGGAAACTAGCTCTAGGAAAACACTGCAAACTGACTGCTACTGTCACTCACTCCAACTTGAACTCATACCATACATGTAATGGATGAATAAAATAATAAAAAAACTAATTTATATGATGAATTAATATCTATTATAAGGATTGGATATCTCTTTCCTCATCACCAACTGAAAATATCTCTCAATCACTCAACTAGTTACTGGTTGCAAAGGGGCACATCTCCCAATGCTAGCAAGGGGCACATCACCCAAGATATGAAAATCACAGATATCTTCAATATCACAAGTATCATAAATAAAAAAATACCAAAATATGTTAAAGGGATTGAACATCCTCCTTTTATTAATCCCTGCTAGCTTTTTCCTTCGGGCCTAGAGCTTGCCTTCTTGGAAATTCAAACCATAGATGAGTTGGTTACTTCTTTGGTAAGTTGATCTTGCATATGATCCACTTGTCTCCATTATTTTTCCCTCACTGGAAAAATTTATGTTCTCTATATTTCCTAAGGCCTCTTTATTTCTTTTACTATTCCTTCTTGAGCCTTATTTTCAAAACTATGGAAATTCTTGCCTTCTTGATTTTTTGTTGTTTTTACTGTTTTTTTCCATATTTTCCTTAGGGAGAAAACTCATATTACTTATCCTATTCCTATGAAACCTCTTGATCCATATATATCATTTACAAATCAAAAAATTATTATAAGTATTAAATATCACAAAATTGTGGTCCATCATCCTTTCATGCTTTATTTAATTACATAAAGTAACTATGGACAAAATTAACTCCCTTATTAATTAATTTAATTTACCAGTAGAACCCATGGGAATTGAATGGGTTAGTTGTTTTACCATGGTTCTACCAAAATTGGGACATTATAGTCTTCCCCTCCAAAAATTGTTTGGTCCCCAAGAAATGAAAATATGGATGATGAAGCGTTTGCACATTTTTCTACCATTGTTTTGCAAGCATGCTTCATAAACCACATGTACATAATATCCAAAATAGATGACTCTTTTTTAAACTTGTATGGGCCACCCTTCACAATTAATTCATGAATGAAATTGATTTTGAAACACTCCATTTCAAAATGTGTTACAAAACATGGATTAAATTTGACAAAGGCATACCAAAATGCTAAACTTCTCTTGTAGAAATTGGAATAGGAATGATCGTGCATTTGTAAAATTATATTCCCATGAGCAATAGGATATGGGATGTACATAATGGATTCTTTAATTATATTTCATAAAACATACCTATAATGGACCAAGATATTAGAAATAGACATCAAAGCAAAAATTACATACTTGTTCATTACCCATTCTTTCTCCCGAAGTGGTAGAGAGTGTAGAAGATGAGAAAGTTGAATATGCTCTACAAAATACCATGTTCTACACCAATTTTCATACTTCAATCCATCTAATTATTCACATGCAATCCATTCTTGTTTCCATACATTGACCTCCTTCTGTGTCAAGATGGACCTTGAACCAATGCGGTAAATTTTAACCTCAAACTTGTCCCTTCTTAAGCATTGTTTTCTCTTAGCCAATACATGTGAAATGGATAACACATCCACGACTTTGATTGGACAATATTTTTAAAAGGGATGAAAATTCACGAGATGTATTTTTTTCACCATAACCATTTATATTCCTTCTTTGTAATCATCTCCTTTAAGCACACATAGTGGAGTGAAACTTGGTGGGGTAAGCTTAGAACATTAATGTAACATTTTCTTGATCTTTTAGAGAAATATTTGAAAATTATGATCCCCATAGGAGACTCCTTTCGTTACATGGGAAGACACATGTGTTATTAAATGAAAGGATCATCAACATGTTGCACCATCCTTACCATGATCAATAATAGGATCAAAATGCAATATCTCTATCCTTCCAATTTCATGTTCAAACAAATTGATATGCAATGATTTATCTACCCAAGTACATGACATAGATTCCAAACCAAAAGTGTACTTATCCAACACCCTACCATGAACCAAAATGTAATAAAAGGGAACCAACACAATCTTACCAAATTTCTTGATGTATGCTCTTCTCATGTAAGAAGGTGAAATCATAGGTGCATCAACCAAATCCATACTCATGCATGAAAGTCCCAAGTAGGAACATTGAAAACAAGGGGATGTATCTTGAAAAATTTATTCTTCCAAGCGAACTTGATTATAATGACCAAGGTGGAGATCTAGTTTGGGAAGGTACTCAACCTTATGCATCTATTTCCTCTTGAGAGGTCTTTCTATCCCCCCTTATTTCCGTCCTAAATCCCACTGATCATGTTTCATGCTACTAGTCTCAAATTACATGAGTAGAAATATGTCACTCCATGGAATGCCAATATTCCATGGCTTATGCATCACCCCACTTAATGTTTTGATCACTTCGTACAATGTGTCATTCCAAATGATGCCAGGATCCTATAACCAAATAGTTAGTGCATCACATCTACCATGAGTCTTCTTCTCTGCAATGCATATTTTAATTCCATCCATGAGTGAATAAATATTCATTTTTGATAATCCAAACGGAAATAAATCATCCTTTTCCTTTATAGAAAAATATTCCTTCCCTGAAGGTAGCCCAAAATCCTCCTTATGAAAGGTGAGTGTTTCGAAAACACTCCCTATTTCAATTAGTCCATCCAACCAAATCAAGTAAGAGTCCCATGTGTTGGTATGAATACTGGAAGGATCACATGGAATCCATATGAAATCATGTTGCTGCTCATAATATTGCACGTCAAATATTGTGTCCATAAATATCCTACCAATGCAAGCAAGACTAGTCCACCCTTGAATTGCCATCTCAATTATGTACTCATCTACCCAATCCATGTATAAGTGAATAACTTTTCTTTATTATTTGAATGGAGTGTACTTATATATCTCTCCCATACCTAATATCTCCTCCTCATCCTTCAAAACAAGATCTTGGACAAGGTCTTCAATGCCATTCCTCTTCTTAAGAACCTTCAAATCAAAATTTTCTTCATGTTCAATCTCCCCATGAGGTTCCTCCATCATGTCCAAGGTGTATTCTACCATGTGCAAAGGAGTGTCTCCCATGCAGGATGGAGAGTGTAATATATTCAAATCTTCATGAAGCTAATCTATTTTCATTCTTGATTCTTGAAGGGATTCTTCTATGCGCTTCAAAGAATCATTAGTGGCCTCCAATTAACTAATGAGCCTTTTTATTCATATTATACCCTTCTGAGTGCATGATGGTACATTTATCTCACCATGAGAAGATGATTTATATCTGTAAGTAGGTTCATGTAGCTCTCTTCCATCTTGCCCATTTCTTCTCTAAGAGTTTCAGAATCTCCAAATAAAGATTCTTTCCCCCAATCTTCTTTTGAAGCTCTCCAACAACAATTAGACACCAAGGAGTTGATATCAACCAAGTTTTTCAAGGATTCTTTGAGATTCTATTTATTTTCCCTTAGTGTCCCACTCAAATGATGTGGTTCACAAGGGAAATCCTCCTCCAAGTTTGATTCATCAAATGGATTCCATAAAGGACCAAATTGCTTGTGGCATGGGTCCACAACATATGGTTCACATAGATTGTCATTAGAATAATTCACATTATCACTTTTATGGTATGAAGTGGAAGGTAATTGAAGGGGTTGAATTGTAAAGTGACTATTGCAAAAATTAGAATTTTGATCATACCCTTGTGGCTCCTTTTAATCCTTTCGAAGTGGATGATTTGTATTGGAATTTTGTTCTTCTTTATGCTCCTCAGGAATACCTACATTCGAAACTTATGGCTCACTTTTATTCACTTGTTCATTTTATTTGAGAAAATCTATGTGCATGTATTCACTTTCATGTTTAAGTGCTTATGCTTCATTTCCATCCTCTTCCACTATTTTGTTGCCATCATGTAGTGTCTTTCACTCCACCTTAAGCGTCTCTTATTTTAGTGGTATGATTCTCTTCAATGAACCCTCATTTACATTCTTGGGAAAATATCCATATCTGAAATAAATATATTCTTTGAAGGTAATGGATGCACAAATCTCCTCACCCAAATCTAGGTACTCCTGGTAGCAGTGGGGCATGTTTTCACATGCTTCTATCATCTTTGATAAATATTTGTTAGCCATTGGAGGATTAGGAATTCTATATCCTATGTATATGTGTTCACATAATTAATAATAATCCTCTCATGACACATATAATATTCCATAAACATATACGACCTCTTCTTCTTCTTCATACTACTCGAAATCATCATCTCCCCCTGGTATAAGTATCATAGATGCAATTTTTATCTTCTTCAGATAGTTAGAAATTTAGTTTTGCAGATCATAGGTGTATAGGACCTTGCTATGATACCAATGTAATATCCCCAATATTATTTATGGATATACTAACTCAACCACAGAGATCAAAATTTGAAAAGTCGAAACTAGTTGTAAATTCTAGCTTTTGCAAACCAAAATTTGCATATTTCCAACTCACTCCAAGTGGCACCAAAATCAAACTATTTTATGATCTGACACAATGGTATAGGTTTTATAACGCATAAGGAATCATATAGGTTTGGAACAAAATGATTTACTTTGAAAACTTGCACATTTCAGAGTGCATCACACCTGGGAAGACCATTTGGGTAGACCCAAATGATGGGAGGCAATTTCCCTAGGAATTATGTGGAACTCTTATGCTTCTGGTGAAATACCAAAAGTAACTGTAGTGCAACAAATAAATAAATTTCATAATTGGATTCACTCACTCAATTTCATAAACATGAAGTGAAAATTCTAGACTAGGTGCAAAATCGAAATTTAGGAAGGTAAAATCAGAGATTTGCAAACAATTCCTAATGGCACTAGAGGCTCCCAAATTTCTGTTCTTACAAGTGATTAGGGTCCTATTACATCCATATTGACTGTATGTAACTTTATATATTTATTATTGTAAGAACAATTGATTAATAAATTTATCCACCATTAAGATATGCCAATTACTAACAGTGATTTGCACATAGGAGCATGCAAACATCGAAAATAGATACAAATGAAAGGAAAGGGATACTTTTATTACTGTTTATTTATTTATTACATTTGATAAAACACCAAGGCATATCTTCCACATCAAACTCAATATAGGACTGGAAATAGGAAGCTTAGAAGTGTAAGAAGAAAGATAGGAAAATTGCCTTGAGAACAGGGCATGTCGTTGCATACAACTCGAACTCTTCTTTAGAATTGCAATTCGACCTATGAGATATTTCCTTGTCCTGATTCATATGTATATTTTCCCAATATAATATCCGTAATAGAAATTTTTTCAAGCAAGTGTTCCATCACCAATAGACCACTATAAACTAGAAACTAGCTCTCGAAAACACTGTAAACTGACTGTTATTGTCACTCACTTCAACTTGAAATCGAAACATACATGTAATGGATGAATAAAATAATAAAAAAATAATATAGATGATGCATGAAGATCTATGAAAATTATTGGATATCCCTTTCCTCATCATCAACTAAAAATATCTCTCAATCCCTCAACTAGTTACTAGTTGCAAGGGGGCACATCTCCCAATTCTAGAAAGGGGCACATTGCCCAAGCTATGAAAAGCATAGAGCTCTTCAATATCACAATGATAATAAATAAAAAGTGACCAAAATATGTGAAATTTAGTGCTCATCCTCCTTTTATTAACATGTATTTCCTTTTTCCTTCCCTCTAGAGCTTTCCTTCTTAGAAATTCAAACCAGAGATGAGTTGGATGCTTCTTTGGTTAAGTTGCTCTTTCATAGGATCCACTTGTCTCCATGATTTCACTATCATTTGGAATTGAATGGGTTGGTTTTTTTATCATGGTGCTACCAAAATGGGGGCAATATTACATTTTGATGCTTGGCATGATGCATAATGTTTCCCTTGTCGAGAGGGAGTGTGATATTTCTCCATGGTTGCAGCATCGGGAAAACATTCTACAGACATTCTATTGAAGGGGTCATTTGTATTGACCAATGGACAGAGGAGGATGGACCTAGAATAGCCCTGATTAGTCATGTGTACTAAATAAGAGTTAATAATGCTATATGTCACATTTCATACTCTATGTTGGAGTGCTCCGTGATGGAATGATCTATTGTGATTAGAGTGATTTGACTTGCTTATTTGATAGGGGATCTCATCCCCTTGTGAAATAGACAAAGTCTAATCTAATACTAAATTTTACATGGGATCTAAGAAGTGTTCAGGGCCTTTTAGAGTATGGTAAAATAAACATTCTCTATATATCCTTTACTAGGTCTCTTTGGAAGAAGGGGAGACTCTTATGCTCCGTGGTTTCTCTCATCATGAATGGAATTCTACTTGATTTGGATTGATTTATTACGAGAAATGTTGTTGGGTTTCTCCCTATTGGGTTTCTCTGGGTAAAATATATGTGTCTCTTGTGCATGGAAATCTTTCTATGATCCTTTATTTTTGTTGCAATTTAAGTTGAAATTTTCAATGTGCAAATATTGAATGAAAACTGTGCGATGAAATGAATCCATGAAACATCATTGTGAAATAATTGCGAAGAATTGGAAATTGGATTAAAAAACAACAATAAACACTAAATTGAAAGGTAAGAAGATTGAGAGATATTGTGGTTTTTTTGGACGAGATGGTCATGTGGAGTCTAAGTGTTTCAAGAAGATGAAAGACTTAGAAGAAACAATGAAGAAGCACACCATCCATATTGACTCTTCTTCTAACTCTTATTTTCATGGACATGCACTTTAAACTTCTACTTTTTCATTTTAACCCATGTGAAATCCAACATTAAGAAGAAACTTGAAATGATAGATGTAGGAGATTTGCATTATTTTCTTGGACTTCAAGTCTTACAAACCAAGGAAGGAATTTTCTTTTTTGAGTCTAAGTATGCTTGTGACCTTCACTACTTTCACATGGAATATTGCAAACCAACCCCATCTCTCTTCTAGTCTAGAGTCAAATTTGGTTTCCTTTGCACTAAACTTGAAGTTGATGCCACTTTGTACCGTTATTTAGTTGGAGGATGTTGGGCCTAGAAATTGTTATTTATAATGGTTTTATTTACATTGATTTTGACCTATTTACCGTAATTTAATACATCTATGTTCAATAAGTTTTCCTTTTACTCTATTTTATTAATTAAAATCTCGTAAATATAAAATAAGACAAATATGTTATTTTTATCTATTAAGTGTAGTATTTTGCAAATAATAGACATTCTACACTCCATTCAGCCCCTTCTTTCGGTCCTGATTTCCGAATTAGATTTGATTGCATGATAGTTTACTGGTTTGGCTTACCTATTTCTTCTAATCCTACATGTACAAATTGAAACCATGAAATAATCATCAACTTTAAAGTAATAATGTTTAAAGTAATAAGGTAATCATTAGCTTTAAAGAATTGGTTTAACTTTAAGATGAAATTATTTAAAGTGATAATGTTTTCATGCCATATAAAGTAACACATAAAACTTATTAAAAAGTGGTAAATATTAATTGTTTGTTTAATACATTAAATCATGGCAAGACACCTCACGTTGCATTTTATCATGCTCATAAAACATTTAAATTATTACCCCACCTTTCTTTAATATTATGTGTGCCTTTTAACTATATCCAAAAGCAAATAATCACATAGTTTCATACATAGTAACTTTATGGTATTACGCTTCCTTATTTATTCAACATAATCATTTATTATATATGTGCAGGCCATGAAGTAATGCATGCATAGTGGAGGATTAACACATGCATCACGTGAGGGAGGAAATCAACAAGAATGGCGCGCCCAATCAAAGGAACCCAGCCACAATCCAACAAATCAACACTCAATAGTCAATGTGGCCAACAAAATAGCAAAAAATCCGCTCAGAATCCAGATTTATGAACAAATATTAGTTACAGGTCATCCAGACGTTCATCCAGACGCCCATGTAGACCATGTGTTTTTAACAGGAAGTTGATTTTCGGGCAAACAAAAGTGAAATTGAAAAATTCTGACACATGGGTTTTGTGCAGAGTAGGCCCATTTCAGTCATCGTGAGGAATTTTCACCAAATTCATAGCCATTTGGGAGAAAATCGTGGTTATCTAAAACCAACGTTTCCAGAAATTGTGGTTGGCTGTTTTCTGAATTCATGGGTAGTTGTTACAGCAGTAATGAACCTCTATTTTTAGCAAGAGATGGTTGACCTGATCTCCATTGTAATCATATTATAAATACCTCTTTGGTTTTGAAGAGGAGGGAGAGAAAACTCTTTGTAAAACTTTGGTTTAGTTTAATAAAAAGTCTCTATTTTAGTTGTTGGTGAGCATTCTCATTTCTCTATTAATGATCGATGACTAAGTGGCGTAGGAACGCAACCCTTGATTGCTGAGAAGGGCCCCTCAACAACCAGAGGTTCTATTTGTGTATATTCATCAGTTTCTTTTTATGTTTGTAGCTAAGACACACACACACACACACACACACACACACAGATATA
>LPNX010947243.1:381898-411898 GCA_001517045.1 Pseudotsuga menziesii
TCCACATGGCCAACCATTCGTCCCTTTGTGCACACTGTTTTTCAGTCTTCTGTTTGTCCCTCTGTGTAGACTGTTTTTTAGCCTTCTGTTTGTTTCTCCATGGAGACTATTTTTCATCCTTTTGTTCGTCCCTCTGTGCAGACTGTTTTTTAGCCTTTTGTTCATCCCTCCGTGTAGACTATTTTTTTTAGCCTTCTTTTCTCACCTTAATGCTGACTATCGTTCAACACTTTATTCACACTTAGACAGAACTTTTAGTATTTTGTTTTTGCAGAAATAGTTAGTTAAGGTAGAGGTTAATTTTCCAGCATTCCATCGTGTTATGTAGCTAGTTGGGATTCAAATCCACCTCTAACAATTCATATTTAGTTCTATATTAACACATAAATTAATTATTTCAGTTTTAATAATGATAAAATCATTTATATTCAACATATATTTTACCGATTCAAATGAGAAATAGTTTTAGTTTTATTTTTGTTTATGACTTAGATAATTTATGAGTTACTTTCATTTGTTTTCATGCCTAAAACCTAGATTAGCTTAAGCTTGTTTAATATATTGTCATATAATCTGTTGAATATTAGTTTGTCTCGTTTCTTAAATAGGTTCAACATTCCATTTTCAGTTTTCATTTGATTCCATAATCAGCCTTTCATTTTCAATTACACAACATTTCATTGTCTTAAGCTTTGTTAGTTTTATTTATTCAAGTTATTTCATTCAAATAGATGTAAAAGATTAGTACTTAGTTTCAAATTCAAGCTTAATAGGTTCATTTAGATTTTAAAGATGCACTGATTTTCAGTATTTTAAAGTTTGATGATAAAAGCTCACATAACCTAGTTTAGTGTAAGTTTACTTTTCAAGTTGTAAATTAGTTGCATGATCTTTTTATGATTGGTTAACATTATTTAGTTTATGGTATAGTTTGCTGAAGAGGTAGAGTAGAAGTATTTTGTTTTTCTATTGTAGGTTTGCTTACAGATTGAATATATTTCCAGTTATTGTTTTGTACTTAGTTTTAGATTTGATTATAAAGCTCCAAGTTTAGTTTGCTTTGATTAGTTTACTATTTTGCAACGCATTTATTTACGCTTGGTCTTTAGAATAATATTTTCTTTGCTTTCTAGGAATCCACAGTTAGTTGTTTTGATTTTTATGAATTTGCAATTAAATAATTCATTGCTTTCCATAACTCAGTTGCACTTGCATTCTTAGATAAGCATTTACTTATGTATACATGGAATAGTCTCCAATTTATAATATAGATCAGATAATTTTCTGCAAGTAGTTGGTTTTGCTCTCATTAGTTAAATCGCTTTCGGACCAAGCGACTGCTTTCTAGAATAGATTAGCATAGCGTTAGACTAGTTTGAATCTCAGTTATTAATCAGTTTCCTACCTTTATAGAATACATTAGATTAGATTTGAAATTATAGTCACTTTTCAAGTTCTTAGTTAATTTCATGTTTTCATAGATAGATTAAAATTCTTGCATTTGAATTATGAAAGTCATGCATGTAGATTAAAATCATGTAGTTGCATGTTAGTGTATTTTCATCTTTATTTAGCTCAGGTTAGTTCAAGCCTTCAATCCTGCACATATAGTGTTTGCATCTCACAAGCTCCCTTCCCGAGTTGACAATTAAGTGTTGAATTAGATAGTGGATATTTTACCAAACAAATGGCTCTTTAATTTGACTCACTCACATCCTAATATATTCTATGTTGCTGGTCTTTTGTTCGATATATGTAAACAACCCATGAAATTCGTTGGAAAAAAACAAAGAGGATGCTTTAGTATATTTTAGGTACAATTTATTTTGGGATTCATTACAATTTTGAGGGGCTCCTTATTGGTTGGTTTCACTGATTTCGATTGGGATGATGACCCAATGATTGAAATTATACTGCAGGTTATATTTTTAGTATTGGTTCTAGACTTGTCACTTGAGATTGTAATAAGCATCAAGATCTTACTATTTATTCACAATAAGTAGAGTTTCAAGCCATAGTTAACTCAAGTCAAGTGGCCTTGTTTCTTTCATAGTTCCTTTTAGAGTTTGGATTCCAAAAGTAGAATCTAAATTCCTTCTAGCATGACAATCAGAGTGCCATCAATCTTGCTAAATATCCAGTTCAACATCAACTTAGAAAACAAATTGAGCTACGCATGCACTAAATTATAAATATTATTCAAGGTCACCTTATCGAAGTGTTCTTTTTTCCTACAAATGATCAAGTCACCAATATTTTTACAATATATTTTACAAAAGCAAAGTTTTCGTAACTTTGATCTATGTTAGGGGTTTATAAATTTGTCATAAAGGGGTATAGGTTATAATGGAATGTTTTCTCCTATAGTGTCACCTTTGTAAATCCTTCAATCCTATACCAAGTTGTTCCTAAGGTGGGATGTTAGGATATTTAGGCACTTAGGAGTTAGTTAAGAGAAACTTTGTCTAATATGTCTTTAGTATGCATTTGTACTTATGAAATTCAATGGTCATGATATGTTGTAAACATAAAGTGATCTGATGATTCATCTTCTCCACTATAGTAATGACTATATTGATTTATGGCTTAGCACTCGATTGGCCCACGATTTCTATTTAAAGAGCATGGAGGGTCATTTGTTGATGATCAATTGTGAGAATCCCATATGTAAACTATTTTTATTTTCCATTAGTATATTTCCATAGGTGGCCATGTTGATTGGGGATGTGGATTGTTTCCCTCTCTAAGGGTTTTAACCACGTATACGTTGGTATGTTGATTCGTGATCTATTTGAGTGAATAATTTCTTAAGGTGTTTGATTCATATGGAAATACATTGTCTCATGAAACATATAATAGTGAATTTGTGTCCAATCTTGATGGTGCAAAATTCCTTGGTTTGCATTGATCTAAAAGTTTTAAAATTTAGATAAATGATGTGTATGGTTGGGGGGGGGGGAGTGAAAGGATACAGTTCAGTCAAAGATACTTGTAATGTGAATTGCAACGAAAAACAAGTTAAGTTTGAGAAATTCGACTTTCAAGTTATCTGCCACTTGGACTTTTCTGCATGCATGATTATGCATTTCATAAAATTGCAACAATGGATAGGACTAGGGGTGGTAAGTTTAGGTGGATGATAAGGGGCATTGTAGAGTGAAGTGTCATAAGTAAACCTTATTCAAGGGTGAGAAATGACACATGAATTTTGGATAAGAATCTCTAAAATAACTTAGTTGGTTTTGAGTTGATGTAATTTTACTTTCTAAGTAGGCTTCAATATGCTTTTTGCACTAGTACAAAATGATAAATTAGTGACTAAAAAAACAACTAAAATTTGGATATAAACGAATAACTTTGAGTCGATGACTAATAGTAGATAATTTCAACTATCTTATAGCTTGAATAACTTAGTTGTATTTAACTTAGTCATTAATTGGTTGACTTATTATTCATTGATTTAGTCATTAATTGCTATAATTAATGACCAAATATACGACTAAATAAACTACTAAATGATAAATCAAGTTAATCTATTAATAACTAATCTAAATACGAATAAACGTTAGTCACACTATAAGATAGTGGAAATTAGCTACTAATAATCGTGTATATGTGAATTTTATTCATTTTCTTAGTCACAAATTTATGATAGGGCACAAAGGAATCAAACCACCAACCTCCTTTCTATAAGGCAGGTGCTCTTCCATTGAGCTAACACCCTTTAATAATTGAGCTAGCACCCTATATTATCACCTAGTAGGTAAACATCACATTGGAAAACATCTTGACAAATATCAATGTTGATTTTCCACAAACTGCAAACTATAGAACTAATTGTTTTCTAGTGAAGGAATGACATAAAAAAACATTTTCAAGAATACTATAGAATCCTTCAAAACTTCTAAAAGAGTTGATTAATAATTTATGTTAGAATCAAAATATAGACATGTTACTCACCAGAGCAGGAAATGAACCAATTGCTTGAATAATACCCCGCATGAACGACAAAGGAAGTGGTGTCTATTCAACCTGCTCAAATAACAAATACTTGAAATAATTTTATTCCTAAACATGCAATAAAATTATAAATTGACAAAAATAAGAAAAGAATGTGGTTTAGACCTTCCTTATACTGAGATATATATTATGATTAGAATTTGTCTCTTAGGAGACAAGTCACTAACGAAAAAATGGAAATAACTAAGAGAGATATAGATAGGTAGTTGTAGGGCAGATTTAGACAAACAAAAACCTCAAGGTATTAATCAAAATAGTCTAGAAATGAGGATGAACTTTCAATCCCATTTCTGCAATAAATGACATCCTTTTAGTACAATCATACATCAAACAAATGGAATATCCTTTCAAATATGCAAAGGAAGCCTTAACCCATACTCTACCAGGTCCCTTAGATTGTGGCACACTTCCATACATAGTAGCATCCTCAAGGAGGATGAAAAGGAGCACAAACACTCTCTAAAGTCTAAACATGATCAAAATGTTGCAGCAAGATGAAAAAGAACCACAACATCCCCAGTAAAGGTCATGGTAGGAACCAACATCAACAAACTCATAGAAAATACCTTAGAACAATCAACATACCACAGATCGAGATAAGGCAACCCAAGGAATAATTATGTTTTAGTCTAGAAGACTTAGCAATGGACGTGGCAACCCAACTTAACATCCCAAAAAAGGCCACGACTTAGTCCAAAAATACCACAGAGGTCATGGTTATTTCCAAACAACCCATAGAGATCATGGTTCTATCCTAGTAGAGGTAACAAATTAATCCAAGGTAGCCCACAAGGTCACAACTCAATACTAGCAATCTCAAAGGTGGTTGCAGTTCAACATAACATGCTTAGTAAAGAACATGGCCTACCCTGGAAGGATTCCAAAAATATCCAAAACAGCTCGACACTTTCAGATAAGATGAACAAAGCCATAGTAGCCATATATAGGATGAAGACAAAAGGGTCAAGGTACCACACTAGGATAGGGAGGCACTAGCATAAGGACCAACAAGGTTCAACACAAGATCAAAGGTCAACATGAGTGGTCATAACAAAGTGTGAATATAACCCTTTCAACCATGAACCAAGGTGTACCATCAAGGTGTGGAAATAACCCTTTTACCCATAGAACTAGGGTGTACATCCAAGGTGGGGAAACAACCCTTTTATGCACAATACCAAGGGTCAAAGTTTTATCTTCTCTCTCAAGGTATATAGTCCATAGGTGTTCCATGCAATAGCTATAATTTTTATCATCACCATATAAGGAAGGTCCAAACTGGATAATAGTATTTTCAGATGCATTAGTTGGGTCCTTTCCAAGCTATGAATTGTTGAAATTTGTGTTAGGTTATGGTTTGGAGGAAAAAAAATTGTACTTCAATGCATAAATTTCTAAATCAATATGAGAAACAAAAATAGTAAATTTGTGACAATGCAAGATAAAGTTAAAACATAACTTCCATTTCTTTCAACTTAACACTCCCAAAGGTCCATGTTTTAAAGTTGAAGCATCCAAGGACAATAAATAACAACAATAGTAATAAATTAACGAACAAGTTAAACTAGCATCCCTAAAGGAGAAAATAATATGGTTTAGACCTTCCTCATACTCATATATATATTATGAGCATAATTTGTCTCTTAGGATACAATTCACTAACGAACAATGGACATCCTTGATAGAGAGATATATAGGTAGTTGTAGGGTAGAGTTAGACAAATACATAACTCAAGGTATTAATCAAAACAATCTAGAAATTAGGATGAACTTTCAATCCCATTGCTGCAGTAATGACAGTCTTTTAGGACAGTCATACATCAAGAAAATAGAATCTCTTTTCATATGTGCAATGCCGACAACATAAATATGAAAAGAGAATACCATCTAAGCCATAATTGTTTGTACTCATTAGAGGAAATTTGGGGTCTAAAATGGCCCTTATAAGAAAACGTGCCAAAATAAGTTTTTGTGAGTTGGAATTCAAGGACCAATAGAATTTCAATAAAATAAGTCAACCATAATGGTTGAATTGACATATTTGTCATTAAAAAAACTACTTTTTTTGTTCGTATTTTCGACATATCTCATTGTGTTTTTACTCAAATTTCAATCGGGAGAGCTCGTTGGATGCGGAATTTGATTCCACATCCAACGAGTACCCACATTGCATACTTTTGATAGACCCCGCTACCCCAAAAACAAGAAATACCTGAAAAATGTGATGATGACATCATCATCACATTTTTTCAGGTATTTCTTGTTTTTGGGGTAGCGGGGTCCATCAAAATTATGCAGTGTGGGTACTCGTTGGATACGGAATCAAATTTCGCATTCAACGAGCTCTCCCGATCGAAATTTGAGTAAAAACACAGGGAGATATGTCGAAAATATGAACACAAAAAGTAGTTTTTTTCTTTCTTCCTCCAAAATTAATCAATATTATTTTATTATTTTCCTTAGGAGGCCCATTTTAGACCCCAAAATTCCTCTAATGTTAATTTTGTCTTTCCTTATAGTGCACCGATATACTCATGCGTGATATTATTTAAATAAGGTCATAGTTAACATAGTCACAAAGAAAATTAAAAAAACCATGTATGTAAACTCCAAAGTATAAGAACAATATAAATTTTCCAAGAACACAAATCTACAATTGTATATATACAAGAAAAAATGCAAATCCTAGAATAATCCCATAAAGGAATACAAGGGAAACAAAATACTAAAGTTTATGGAATAATATGATCATAGAACTCATTCAACTTCTAGTTTTTAAGTAGTAAAATTTGACATACATCCTTTGATATTAATATTTTGACACATACGGTACTAATATGGACAATGATAACAATGGAAAAATTATAGTTTTTTTAATTTCTAAATATGGAATGTAATCACCTTTCATCAATATTATCACTGTTGAATCCCCAAGGAAGTGTACAAACTCTTCGAGGAGAACTGCCAACAATGCAGCAAAAATATCTCTAGTATAAAATCCTATATGGAATTAATAAAATTTCATTACAACAACCAATTCCTTTGCATTTGAATGAAGAAACACAAACTATAGCACCTTGTGACACCATTCCAATAACAAAACTTTTCAAACTTGCATTTAAATGTGTTGTCAGTTCATGCAATGTTTCCAATGCATGGTTATTCTATTGTTGTAATACTACAATATTTGGAAGAACTACAAGGACCATCCCAAAACAACATCTACACTTGGTATACATGAAATGACATCTTCAAATTTACATGGCATGATTGGACATGTGACAATACTTGCTTTCAGTCATTCAATAAACTCATCTCTAATTCTACCAAACTTAGAAGGGATTGACCTGATTTCACCTTTCTGTTTAATAACACCAAATTTATGTGTTAACTAAGTAGGTGTTGGTATTGCCCAAATATTTGAATTGTAAAGATGATCAATCAAGAGAGAATATGAGAAAAATAAATAAATATCCATGAACATCAACCACTTTCATAATTTCTACTATTGTTTCCAACAAAGTCTCAAATACATCTGAATCTTCAATGACTACCAAGGCATGTTTCAATATTCCAACCATAGTTTATTCTTTCATTTTGTTGCATGTGTCATCATATTCAAACAAATTTTCCATTCCATTATTCTCAATGAAGCAATGGATGTGCAAACAAATTGATATCCTCACACCCTTCTTCTCATAAAGTGGAAGGATCTCCAAGAATTTTATCCACAAAGGTTTTGTTCCTAGATAGTTTTATTATTATCCATTATGTAAGGTAACTGATATTTTAATAAGTTATAACAATGATTGTAGATTGATAATTTTGAATACCATTTCAGCATGTACATGAAGAAGGTCGGAACAAAGTGTTTGTGAGCAACATCAGTGAATGAAGTGGTTTCCTTGAAGGCTATGGCAGTACTAAATAACAGTGTGGTTAAAGTAAGAAATAATGTAGCATATAAGGATAGATCATACCTTACAAAAGGAAATTAAAGTAATAAATAATGTAGCATATAAGGACAGATCATACCTTACAAAAGACCTTAAGACCTTAACCATAAATATATATCAAATGGAAACCATGAGAGAAGACCTAGGTAGCTAAGAGTTTGAGAGCAGAGCTTGAAAAAGGATAGATCGAACCTTGACCAAGAATGGGATTTATGATTTTAGCCTATATGGGTTTAGGATTTTGATTTTTTTCATTAAAATATCAATTTTGGGGGAATCATTCGGTGACAAGAGCACGAGAAGTTTCAGGAAACGTTTGAAAATTTGAAGATCTGTTTGATTTTCCAAGATCTGTTTCCACGACGGGTTTTGGACAAATCCGCAGAATCTACCTACTGGAGTGGTGGATCCAGTAACACACACAACTGAGACATTATGTGTGGCTTCCTAAACAATCATGTAAGAACATAAATAAAATCTTCATTTATTAAGATAAAGTTAATAAGACATTCCACTTTACCATAAATAAAATCTTTAGAGTGATAATAAATAAATTCCTACTAAATTTGGGTACACAACACTACCACTTAAGTAAGAAATATATACTAAATACCATCAATGCAATATGAGAGACAATCCACGCAAAAGAAAACCACATATTCTAAAACCCACCAAAGTGTGTACAACAAACCTAACAACATGCATTTAATTTAGGGTAATTTTTAGTGGCGAAATTTGGCCAATTGGCTATTTTTGGGGGTTTTTTCAAAAAATAAATTAGCTTTTCAGTCTCTAATATCGCCTATATTTACATAAAATATGTTTTTTTTAATCATAATATTTGCCAAAATTTACACATTTCAGTGTTGATTGTAGGTGTGTGCAAGAAGTTGAGGGACCTTTTAGATGCAATGGTGGAGCGAAGTCAATCACTCTTGATCCAAAAAAAAGAAATCATCCCAAGCAATCCTGAACCTGCTAAGCCTAGTCCCAAGGTTGCCAACATGCATGCCAATTAGGATAGTAAACCAAATCGTGCCTCCGTTTTATTTAAGCAAATCACGCCTCTGTTTTATTCAAGAAAACCGCGCCTCTATTTTATTCAAGAAAATAGTGCCTCCATTTTAGTGAAAAAAATCACGTGCGTGTTTTGGAAAGCCTGTTTTTTTTTATATAGGCCGAGTGCGTCCTTTTTCGCCACATCGCATGGCTATTGGACTTCTTTGGAGCAAATCTCGACTAGGCAAACGCATTTTTGGGTGTGCCAAAGCCATCCATATCCACCTTTGGATCAACCTCCTATTTGTGAGGTATTTTCCTCATTTCTTTTCATGTTTTTTTCTCTTTGTTTATCAATTTACTTGCCCTAAATTGAAAAATTAAACCAAAATAAATTAAATTATGGCTAATGGAAACAAAAACCCCAATGGAAACAAGAACCCCAATGTAATTGGCCAATGGAAACCAATTCTCCAATTTAATCATAAAAATTAAATAATTTTGATTATTTACCAAAATTCATACCCAAAGTTCCCATGCCCAATGGAAACCAAAACCCCAATTAACTCAAAAAACAAATGAATTTCACTATTTCCATATGCATATTCACAAGGATCCTTGTGAATCCATACCAAAATCCACAAATATGCAAAGTTTGTCAATCACATTGCAAGTTTGCATAAGTAATTTACATGACCAATGTAAATGAAAACCCCAATTAACTCATAAAAAACAAACGAACTTCACTATTGTGAATCCAAACCAAAATTAACAAATATGCAAAGTTTGTCAATTATGTTGCAACCTTGCATACAACTAAAAAAAAATCAAGTAGAATTCATATATTCCCCTAAAATACATAAACAAACATGGTAAATCCCTTGCCTCTATCTAAAATATCGAAGTTTCTCTTCCAAGGACATCAATAAACACCTTATAGTTTTGATGAAACTTCCCAATCCAAGTGTTAAAATAAGGTATAGAAGCTTCCCATGCTTTTAACAAATATTTCGTCTTGAACTAAGGGTACTTTTTGGTTAAGGTCAAGACAACAAAGTTCAACAATAGACTCTATGAACGTGAAGATACATAGGTAGGTTGATGTATTTGATTAAACATGCCAATCACATACTATCATACATGATATTATCCAATGGAACCCTTGCAACCATAAAATCCATAAATATCTGCTAAATAGACTTTGGAGTCCAAAAAACATCACACTATAACAAATAATTACATATCTAACAAAATCGTTTCCTATACTAGGATTTTATTCATCAACAACACATTATGCCGCCTATTCTAGGGTCTAGTTGTTGCCTCTACCTGCAATCTGGGAGCTGGTCCTGCAAAGGCAATAGTCATCACCTCACAATTTCGATGAAACTTCATAATCCAAGCCTTAAAATAAGCTAGAGGAGCTTTGCAATCAACATATGCACTCAAGACACTTTATGTACACATACATACTTAAAAATTGGAATTAATACTTGAATTTAGGACATAAATATGAATGAAAAAATGTTAAATGTTTATTCTTTACTGTAAAATTCAAGATCAATTTTTAAATTTACATGATAGATTTAGTTTATATGTTTTTATTTGTCATACATTAGTTATACAATTTTCAGTGCCTAGATATGTCATTATATCATGTGTTTACATTTCTAATGATATTTTATTTGTATTTATGATTGCAGTGACTACTATGGATAAGAATGTGGAGATACTGAGGTTTATTGCCCATTTGAGAGAGATTGGTTCTGCTTGGAGGGGTGGAGATGAGCTCCACCGCTCCTTGTCAAATTCTTTGTTGTCTATTGTTGATATGATCGCAAGATCAAATGATTCTTTGTATAGCATCACATCTTATAGGGAGAGGAAAAGACAACAATATGCTGATGGGTTAAGTTACAACGAGGTAAAAAAGCTCAAAATAACAAAACAACACATCTATTCATTATTTAGACTGCTTGGGACAGATGACATTCTGGAGATCAATAGGGCACATATTTCTATTGAGTGGTGCACCTTTCCACTCATCAGAGACAATTTGATGGATAGGTGGTACATAGTTTTTGACATTCCCCCTCATAATAATAGGGAAGTACCATTGTACTTCCTCCAAAAATTGTATGCAAAGTTTGTGATGGGGAAACATGTCAACTATTTTGACATGTTGGGCTTCCACGAAGTTGGTAGGGGGATGCCCCAACACCGACCCAATGCTAGGAATAGAGATGCCAATCCACAGATACCTGCACCTCGTGCCCAGCTACCAAGGGTAGACATCCCTCTTGCACATGACATGGTTTCCCACACACAGGGGGCATTTTTTACTCTAGCTGAGATGGTCTCTCGATAGATGACCACTATTGACCAAAGAGCGCCCTCTTCTTCTGCTAGTGTACAACCACCAGCTTCTGGTGGTGGAGGGACATCTATTGGTGGGGATAGATTGACATCCCATGTGCCTTAGAGCGAGCCACATGTCTGCACATCGTGTGGGGGACCCTGTTATGGTCCTGGACCAAGACATGGTACCACTACGATGACTGGTGGTCAGGTAAGGACATTGTTTTAAAACTCTGTTATTGTTCAATTTTTAATTTTTCCATATTATATGTAACATATTAAAAGATTCATAATATATGCAATATTTACTCTTGTAGGAGATTAATGCCTCTCACGGGGGTGGTACTGCACTCGGTGTGGTTGTACCCGAGGCCTAAACAACCACCATTGAGGTAATATTTAAACACTTGTCATTTTGTTATTACATATAATTTTGTTAATGCATATGTTGGTATTGGTTAATTTATTAAAATATTTACAATTTTTGAAGTTGCAGGAACCCCACTTAGAACGTGATGCTGGAGACGTTGATATCAACGACATAGTCCAAGGTGGAATTTACGATTACTTGAAGAATGTAAGTACATGGGTTATGAATGAATCTTGTTCGAATTATTTAAATTTCTAACTGTACACTCCTTTATAGATCACTAATATTTATAATTTTTAAACTTGCAGATGCTATTAGCGTCTGAAGAGGGGCAAGAAATTGATGGAAGCGGTCACTGCCATGGGGGAGATATGTCCCAGGTAGGGGTAAGTATATTGCAACATGTTAGTTTTTCAGTACATATTATTCCATCCATTCAAATCCATGTCTAACTATCGTAACACTTTATGACTGCAGACATCATCGCAGATCCCTGCACTGCCTCTTTGGTTTGGATCTCCCCGTAGTCCAAACATAGATAAGGGGGTTGTTTACACCAGATGACCCTCTTCCTTGAACAAAGCAAGTGTGCATGAGGATCAACCTACTCATCCCATGGTAATGTACACACTTCCAATGGAAGTTGTTGGTTAGCTATGAATTCACTTCACAAGTGTTTTTTCTTAATGTTATTTTCGCATGTTTACAGCATTAAGATGTAGAGTCATCCGTGCCAGACCTTAGTGGGATTGTTGATGCTGCGGTCAATGTTGCATCTACAATAGGGATAAGTGACACTGTGGTACATCTACTTGAATATTTTTAATTGTACATTTCATTTGTATTGTTTATGGACATGCACGATGTCTAACTATTTAATCATTTGGTGAATGTAGCCACATGCTGGTCCATTAGTGCATGCAACTGAGGTTGATGTTCAACCTACGGCTCCTCTTACTACTGAAGAGTCCCAGCGTAATCCCCTAGAAATGGTTTTTTCGGTGAGATGTTCATTTTTTACATAATTGATTAGTACTTTCTCATTCATGTACATGTTGATAGTTCTTGAGATAATTGACATATTTTTTTTTATTCGCAGAGAAGCATTGCAGAGAGACTCTCTACAAGGAGGAGGACACCAGAGGCACCTATACCCCCGACGGATGCAGTGAGTCTTTTTTTTATTTACAATTGAGTCATATTTTAAATTTTCAAACTTTGTTATTGCTGGACAGTACTAGTTCAGTTACCTAATCAAGAAATATTGTCATTGATTTGCAGTCGCCAGAGATGCACAGTGGTCGTAGACAGAGTCGAAAAGCATCAGGGTCCGGGAAAAACAAGAGAAAGTTAGATTTTTGATGTGTTAGTCCAGGACAAATATGTATTTTTATGTACAATCCGAAGTTAGAGTATAGGTGTGCGGTCCAGGATAGATGTACTTTTGTTTGCACATGTTCATCAAATATGTTTTTGATACATGTACATTGATAGGCCATATATGGGCCTTCTATTTTTGTATTATAACTTTCAGGATATAAAAAATATTTCATATCAACTCTCTTGAGATCTTCATGGTTCAGTCTTTTAAGTGTGATTATACACGTGTGGCCAAGAATGTTTCTATGTGTAATGTTCCCAATTTTTTATAGATTTTACGATTGCATGGAGATATCGGTTATAAATTTGAGAACAATGCATAATTACAATATTACATAATGACAAAAATGTACATTTTAATTGTTTTTTACGACAATCCAATTGCATATACAATGTTATATTAACAATTTCAAATTGTATTCACAAACATGGAACATACCTAATACACATAAGCACCCAACACAGCTAAGCAACTGATCCAACTTGGTGGAATACAAAAGCACCTTACCCACATAACAACCTAACAAACTTTTAAAGGATGCACGAAGTTGACACACCTAAGTGATGCACCTGTGTGGTCTACATAAATAAAATTAGTGTTTGGCATGATGTCTTTCATCTAACGATACATGGGATACACATCAAACCTAAAAGTATCCGAGTATTATAAGGTTGATTCAAAATAATGGTTATGACTATATCCTGCACATTATGTATGTCTTGGACATTATTTTATCATTTTGTTAATGTACATGGAATTTGATGAATGTCCTCGAGTAACAACTTTGCAAGAGATGAAAGTTATGTGTGATTTTATTATAGTTTAAATTGATTAGAGAAGTACTATTCTGAATCATGTTTTATAAATTCATGTTTATGGAGTATTATTCAAAGCATTCGTAGCATGAAGATATATATATTTTGTAATAATGGCGTAGTAGGTTGGCCACTTGTTTCTAAACATAAACATGTTCCATTACATGGTTACTGACGTAATGTCATTGTCTTCTCCTGCATTTCATCGTACAAATGCTCGCATCTCTTGGATGAGGGGAAGATCTACAATCACCTTCAAGCTGATCTCTATGTGCAAAAATTTCACATTCACTTACTGAGCAAAATCCTAGTTTCCAAAATTGACAAAAAAAAATGATCCCTTATCCATGGACCCAGAGTAGAGGGCCAATATAGCACTATCATAATGTACTGAATCCAACGGAGCCGATGGTTCATTGATCCGAGCAATGGTCATCAATCTATGGAAAGTTGAATCCCACCTCCTACAGGATTTTAGGGACATCTGTTGAATCCCTAACCGAGGCATAGAATGGAAACCGTGCATCAAAAAGGGCTTTCGGTGGGTCGTGTAAGTGTGTTTAGGCAGGCTCCATGTGGGAACGCTAGCCACACGTTCACGGTCAAGGAATTTGCAAAGGCAACCCCTATGTGCATAAATTGGACATTCACTTATTGAGCAAAACCTTAGTTTCAAAAATTGACCGAAAAAATGATCCCTTGTCCATGGACCCACATTAGAGGGCTACCCTAGAACTATCCCGATGTCCTGAATCCAACGGAGCTGATGTTTTATCGATCCGAGCAACGGTCATGATTCTATGGCATGTTGAATCCCACCTCCTACAGGCTTTCAGGGACACCTATTGAATCCCTACCTGGGGCATAGAATGGAAACTGTGCATAAAAAAGGGCTTTCAGTGGGTCATGCAAATGTGTTTAGGCATGTGTTATGTGGGAACGCTAGCCACACCTTCACGGTTGAGTAATATGTGAATTTGACCCCCATGTGTAAAAATTTCACATTCACTTACTGAGCAAAACCCTAGTTTCCAAAATTGACCAAAAAAATGGTCTCTTATCCATGGAACCAAATTAGAGGGCTACCCTAGAAATATATCGATGTATTGAATCCAACAGAGCTGAGGGTTCATCGATCTGAGCAACGATCATGATTATATGTCACGTTCAATCCCACCTCCTACAGGCTTTCAAGGACACCTCTTGAATCACTACCTAGGGCATAGAATGGAAATCGTGCATCAAAAAGGGCTTTCGGTGGGTTGTGTAAGCTTATTTAGGCATGTGCTATGTGGGAAGGCTAGCCACACCTTCACAGTTGAGCAATATGCGAATTTGACCCCCATGTGCAAAAATTTCACATTCACTTATTGAGCAAAACCATAGTTTCCAAAATTGACCAAAAAAATGGTCTCTTATCCATGGACCTAGATTAGAGGGCCCTCCTAGAACTATCCCAATGTCTTGAATCCAACGGAGTTGACGGTTCGTCGATCCGAGAAACAGTCATGATTCTATGGCATGTTGAATCCCACCTCCTACAGGCTTTCAGGGACACCTGCTGAATCCCTACCTGGGGCGTAGAATGGAAACCATGCATCAAAAATGGATTTCAGTGGATCATGCAGGCATGTTTAGGCATGTGTTATGTGGGAACGCTAGCCAAACCTTCATGGTCAAGCAATATGCGACTTTGACCCCCATGTGCAAATATTTCACATTCACTTACTGAGCAAAACCCTAGTTTCCAAAATTGACCAAAAAAAATGGTCTATTCTCCATGGAACCAGATTAAAGGCCATCCCTAGCACTATCTCAATGTCTTGAATCCAGTAAAGCCAACAGTTTGTCGATCCGAGCAATGGTCATGATTCTATGGCACGTTGAATCCCACCTCCTATAGGCTTTTAGGGACACCTGTTGAATCCCTGCCCGGGGCATAGAATGGAAACCATGCATCA
Organism: Pseudotsuga menziesii; assembly: GCA_001517045.1. NCBI lineage: Eukaryota > Viridiplantae > Streptophyta > Pinopsida > Pinales > Pinaceae > Pseudotsuga > Pseudotsuga menziesii. Next base: position 397,759 of record LPNX010947243.1, read on the forward strand.
AAAAGGGATTCTGGTGGGTCGTGCAAGCATGTTTAGGCATGTGTTATGTGGGAACGCTAGCCACACCTTCATGGTTGAGCAATATGAAAATTTGACCCCCATGTGAAAAAATTTCACATTCACTTACTGAGCAAAACCCTAGTTTCCAAAATTGACCAAAAAAATGGTCTCTTATCCATGGAACCAGATTAGAGGGCATCCCTAGCACTATCCCAATGTCTTGAATCCAACGAAGCTGACAGTTCATTGATCTGAGCAACAACCATCATTCTATCGCACGTTGAATCCCACCTCGTACAAGCTTTCAGGGACACCTATTGAATCCCTTCCTGGGAGAAACAAATTATTAGAGTGAAGGAGATAATTATTGATGTAATGTCCCCGACCCTCTGACCGGCAAAGAGGATGCTACCATGGCCTTAACCATCCGGGAAACCATCCCCATGAACATGTGCATTAACAAAATGTTGAAACAAAATGCATTGAAGTAGAACATACACAAATACAATTATTTATCATTCTCAGCGGAAGCAACATACACTCATATAAGCATTCAACATGTTCACCATATTCATTAACAGTAAAATGATTGCAGGATTAAAATAGACAAGATTACTTATCTTATGAAGAACTCGTTCCGCAACCAGCTACATCGCTGCAACGTTCCACCCAACCATAGGCTAGCATGCTCCTAAATCTCTCAGCAATGCTACCGCCCCCGAGCTGGGCATGATTCCCCAAGGAATAAGGAATAAGCAGGCTTACACATAGCCAAGGATACACAAAACACAGCCAAGCCAACACAGTTGGGTTTATCAGGCCATCAACAAGACAACCAAGCCAACATGGTCAGGTTTATCAAGCCATCAAGGAGCTGGGAAAGGCTAAATGCTAAGCTGGTGAGCCCATTACAGATCTAGGAATACCTACACCAGAACTAGCCTGACTTCTAAGACACCCACACACACCCAACACAAAGAATCAGTCCCTTCTCTACTACACAGTCCCTCAGGCCCTGACTTCCCTTCCAGTGCTATTCAGGGGTTGTGGAGAAGAAAGCCAGCCCTCTAGCTCTGTCTGTGTGGTTTCCAAACACACCAGGTTTATCAAGCAAACCAAGCCCCCATCCCTGCTCCCAACATAGTCCGAAGACCAACCACTGCATACACGTAGTCACACAAGTGATTCACAGCTTGGTTAAGGAAAACAACTCCTGAGTTGTTCTCGGCCCTATCGTGGCCAAAACGACTCACAAAATAGCACAGACCACACTGGAGAAGAAAATACAGACTCCTGACCTGTGTGTGAGGGAAATTTACATTAGACCTCCGAAATTCAGATGGAAAACATACTAGATACCACTCTATGGAAACATGAGTGACATCCGAAGTGGCTCCCTCCTCCTGGCTGCGTGAGGTACACCTGAAAAAGAAGCTTGTGTGTGGGAATCATCAAACTACCGTCCCTGCGTGAGGATGAATAGACCAGGGAAATAATGGCATAGTGGAGAGGGTGGAATGAGGGGCGCAGTCATTCTTATTCCCATTGTGAGGTTCAATCTGCTGGTGGAGTGTGCATGTGGGCAAGGACTGACAGTCCTGCCACACTCCACTCCCAGCCATAACTGCCTCAACTACCCAGCAAACATTAAAGTGGTAGTTGGATAAGACAAGGAAAGATGGGCAAATCAAATAGGGTGGTGACACATGGATTCCCCCCCCCCCCATAGCGCAAGGTTTGACATTGCCCACCCTTATCCTTATGATAATCATGCCCCTTCTCATTTTAGTTGTCATGAACATAGCTGGTTGGGATTCATTTTAATTAAAGATGCATATTTACATGATGACAAAACTTAATATATGACGTATACCATGATAGACCATCAACAACGATTCCATTCGCTGAAACATAACACAATTAAATCGATGGCGGGGCTTTTTCCTTTAGCTCCACACCATGATTCATTACAATATATACATCATGTACGTTTAATGCAACGGGGTCAAAACCAGGGTGTTACATTCCCCTCCCCCTTCAATAGCACTATCCTCAGTGCTTTAAAAAATTGAACAAAATGATACACTGGTATCACCTCAGTGTTCCGTAGAATTGAACAAAAATGGATGTGCCAATCGCATGGCATCCTCCAGCTCCCATGTAGCCTCTTTAGGTCCGTAGTGCTCCCATTGCACCTTTACCTGACCTATGGCCCGGTTTCGGAGCATTGTGACCTTCCTGTCAAGGATGCGCATTGGCTTGGTTCGGAACTCTCCCTTGGGTTCAACCTGAATCACATCCCAATTTATCACATGGTTAGGATCATGTACATATCTCTTAAGCAAAGAAACATGAAAAACATTATGAGCTCTAGTATTAGCAAGCAATGCAAGTCTATATGCAACTGGTCCTATTCTTTCAAGCACTTCAAACAACCCACAATATCTTGGTGACAGCTTGGCACAACTTCCAAGCTTCAAGGAACTCTTCCTTGCCCTCACTCTGAGATAAACATGATCCCCAACACTGAACTCCTTGTTCACCCTATGCTTATCTGCATAGCTTTTCTGTCTATCCTATGCTGCTTTCAGATTCTACCTGATCTTTACAACCTCTTGCTCCATTTCCTTGAGCAATTCTGGCCCAAGCACAACCCTTTTCACTGGGTTATCCCAATTCACTGGTGTCCTACACCTTCTTCCATACAGAGCTTCATACGGACTCATCCCCAAGGATGCCTACTGTCCATTGTTATAAGCGAACTCTACCAAGTGCAAGTAATCTTCCCACTTGGTTGGTTTGTCCATCACGTACATGCAAAGCATATCTTCAAGCACCTGATTAACTCTCTCTGTCTGCCCATTTGTTTGAGGATGGTATGCAGTGTTGAAGTTTAGCTTTGTACCCAAATCTGCAAACAACCCCTTCCAAAAGTTGGAAGCGAACTTGACATCTCTATCAAAGACTATTGCCTTCGACAATCCATGCAATTTGAATATCTCCTTCATGAAGATCTTTGCAATGTCATCCATCTTATGCGAAGATTTCACCAGTATAAAATGTGCTGGCTTTGTCAACTTGTCCACCACAACCATGATGGAATCATGTTGTCTCTAGGTCATCGGTAATCCTGTAATAAAATCCATGGAAATAACTTCCCATTTTCATTCTGGAACTGGCAAAGGATGCAACAAACCTACAGGGTGTTGATGCTCAACCTTTACCTCTTGACATTTCATACACCTCGAAATGTACTCAGCCACATCCCTTTTCATTCCTAGCCAAAAGTACTGCTTTCTAGCTGTAGCAATGGTCTTTTGGTACCCTAGGTGACCGGAATACATAACAACTCTCCTCAAACCTGATACATCTGGAATATAAATTCTACCTTTATAAGTGAGAAGTCCATCTTCTTCAAATTTATATCCCTCATACCTCTTCTCAAGACTTTGCTGTTGCAATTTGTCTTTTACCTGCTCATACAATTCATCTCCAGCAGCATGACTAACAATCTGCTGCCTCAAATCTAATTGGAAAATACTAAGAGATGCCACATGCATTTCTTGCATCTTCCTACTGAGTGCATCAGCTACCTTGTCCTCCTTTCCCTTTATGTGCTTGATTTCAAAAGCAAAATCACATATAAATTCCAGCCATCTCGCTTGTCTAGCATTTAGAGTAGGCTAATCAAACAAATACTTCAGTCCATAGTGATCTGTTCTGAAATCAAATCTCCTACCCATCAAGTAATGTCTCCACATCTTGAGAGCTTGTACTATGGCTGCAAGCTCTAGATCATGGGTGGCATAGCTCTCCTCATGCTCCTTCAGCTTTCTTGACTCATAACATATCACGTGGTTGTCCTGCATAAGGACTCCTCCAAGCCCTTGTCCGCATGCATCGGTACACACCACAAAATATTTCTCCGGATCTGCAACTTTCAATACTGGTGCACTAGTGAGAATATTCTTCAACCTCTGGAAACTTTCTTCACACCTCGATGTCCATTCAAACTTCATCCCCTTCTTTTGCAAAGAAGTGATGGCATGTACAACTCTGGAGAACCCCTCAATGAATCTCCTGAAGTATCCTGCAAGCCCCATAAAAGATCTTACATCTGTCACATTTCTTGGAGTAGGCCAATTCATAATGGCTTCAATCTTTTTAGGGTCCACAGATATACCCTCTTCTGAGATAATGTGACCCAAATACTGAATTCCATCTCTATAGAAGTCACACTTGTTCAGTTTTGCATATAGCTGATGCTCCCTGAGAAATTTCAATGTCAATCCCAAATGCTCTTCATGTTCTTTCTCATTCTTAGAATAAACAAGAATGTCATCAAGGAAAACAAGAACAAACTTGTCCAAATATCTGCTGAAGACACTATTCATAAGGCACATAAATGTAGCTGGTGCATTTGTGAGACCAAATGGTACCACTACAAACTCATAATGTCCATACCTTGTCCTGAAGGCTATCTTATGAATGTCTTCATCCTTGATTCTCACTTGATGGTAACTAGACCTCAAGTCAATCTTGGAAAATACCTTTGCTCCTCTCATTTGATCAAAGAGGTCATCAATCCTAGGCAAAGGATATTTATTCTTCACAATAACCTTGTTCAACTGTATGTAATCGATACATAACCTGAGTGTACCATCTTTCTTCTTTACAAATAGAACTGGTGCTCCCTAAGGAGACACACTCGGCTGGATATACTTCTTTTCCAACAACTGTTGTAGTTGCATCTTCAGCTCTAGCATCTCCGGTGTACTCATCCTATAGGGTGTCTTGGACACTGGTGCTGCTCCTGGCACAAGTTCAATTGTGAAATCAATGTCCCGCTTTGGAGGAAGCCCTGGAATCTCATCAGGAAACACATCCTTGAATTCCTGTAACACCTGATAGTCCTCTAACCTAGGAGTTTCATCTCCTGATGTCTCCAAAATGTGAGCTGCATACAACTAGAAACCCTTCCTACAGAACTTTTTTAACTGCATTGCGGAAACCTGCCTTACTGAAATCACCTTTGGAATACCTTTCACAACTACTAGGTTCCCTTCCTCATTCATGCACTCAAAATTCTTATTGTAGCAGTCAAGCTTTACCCTGTGAGCTTTTAACCAATCCATTCCAATGAGAACATCATAGTAACCAAGCAGTAGAACATTCAGATCTACACAAGTGACCAATGGACATTCTTCTACCACTTCACTGACTTTTCTCTTAGTTCCAGTGGCTAGCTGGACTAACCAATACTTCCTATGCTTTACTTTCTTAAAAGCACAAGTCTCCACTACTCTAGGAGTAATGTAACTATGAGTAGAACCAGGGTCAATCAAAATAGAAACAGATTGCTCAACAATATTACCTGCTACTTCAACCACAGTTGATTGGTGATTTGCTTGGCGGTCCTCCAGTGCTGCATAAATCCTAGGGATTGCCCTTGCTACTTGACCCATTGTTTCTGCTTCTTGAATGTTATAAGCCGGCCTTGCACTCTCATTCTCTAGTGGACAATTTCTGCACATGTGGGGTCCTCCACATTTCCAACATTGAAGTGGCCCTCTATTCTGTTGTGGATCCTTAGGCTTTTCTCTTGTCATTCCAACTGGTTTACTCGCAGCTTGGGATGGTTGCTTCTGCTAATTCCTGAAGTTAGAAGGTTTGAAACCTTTCTTTCTTTGGTCAAACTTCTCATTCTTCTTGTCCTTCCATGCCTTATGGTAATCCGGCTTACCTTTTCTTTGCTCATAGCAATACTTAGCCTTCCTTATTGTTTCCTCAAGAGTTCTAGGTTCATAAAAATTGATTCTATCTTTGTAAGACTGAGGTAATCCACTCAGAAAACACTGGACCTTCACTTTTCCATATCTAATGTACCGGACATACTTCAACAGCTCCAAAAACTTATTTGCATATTCTTCCATGGTCCGCTGTCCCAATCTCAGCTCATGGAACTCCTTAATCTTGTCATCATAATACCTATCAGAGAGGTATTTCTGCTTGAAATATTTTTTGAACTGTTTCCACTTAAGTCTTCTTTCACTGATCCTCTTTGCTTGCTTGAAGTGTTCCCACCAAATGGATGCTCTTCCATTCAGATTGAATATGGAAACTCTTTCCTTCATGTTCCCCGAATAGTCATGCACTTGAAAGTACTTCTTTATTCCAATAAGCCAAGCTTCAGCCTCTTGTCCAGTCTTTATCTCACCATCAAATGTAGGAGGTTTAGCTTTCTTAAATTCATCTCGAGAGCGATCCCTATGGTGTCTCTTTCTTTTTCTTTTATGAGAATAAGAACTTGAATCCCTGTTGGATTCTTCAGAGTCAGATGATCCACTAGAATTCCTTCTCCTTCTTCTAGTACTTCTCTTACTGCCTTCTCGCCTTGATGTACCCCGTCTAGAATCTATCTTTTTCTATAAATCTGTCAAACTCTGCAATATGGCAGCATTCAATTGATGCTTCTCTTCCTGGGCTTTAACCAAGATTCTCATGGTGGCTGCAACCTCGGACGGTGTCCCCTGGAATCTCCTTCCATTAGACTCTATGTCATCATTTCCATTACGGACATTTTCTCCCATGGCATCTTCTGCTCGCTTGTAAGAATCCTAAGCATCATACCCATCATGGGTTCTCATGACTGAACCACCTCTGGCTTTAGCACATTGTTCTTTCTGGAGTACTGCTCTTGGAAGTTATCTAAAGTTCTGCAAATGTGTTCGTAGCAAACTGTTAGATGCACAATATTAATATAAATCAAAATTACTTACCTTTTCTTCTGCAAATTCATAAAACAACAATTATGCAAAAACACAGAATTTTCCCTATTTCATATTCAACTCTGTGACCATGGACAGTCTGCTGAAATCTGTTGAAAAACCGACTGAATACAGTCAAAAAGTGCTCGAAAAACTACTGAGAAATTCTTCTGAAAAAACCCAAATTTCCTTAGGCCCAATTGGACCTCTTCCCAGCTATTCTGCTGACACTATGGTAGTCAAAACAACTACACCTCCGATCAAGTTGATTGTGCATCGGGTGCATAGTCCTTTGGGTAGCCACAACGGCGGAAAGTGTTCTTACTTCGGTTTCCACAGGAAAACGTCTAGACTTTCGATCGGCAATGTCAACTACTGCTTATTGGGCATTTCGATGGTTGAAACTTCTAAGTCCTTCCGCTGTATCGGTGAGTTACTCGTCTGATTCCTTCTGCTACATCGGCCTACAATGGTCTATTATCCCGCGTCTAATTGACAATTTCATAACATGTTAGTCGCCCATCTTTCTGCAACGGCGGCCAACAATCTCCTTAAGTCTTCCGCAGCCGTAAGTCTATCGGTGATTGGAAGCACTAGTTGCTGCGGCGTCGGAAGGCTAGTTGACTAAGCAGCCGCAACGGCGAGTCACCTTCATTGAAATTTTTCCAATCGGCAATCCAATCCACTAACATTTCCCGATGGCCGATGATCTCGTGCCTTAGAGAAAATTTGAATTTTCCTCTTGCCTTGTCTTCCGCGGCATCGGCTCTTCCATATTCTATTCATCGGCGATCCAAGTCACTATACTCCCTGTTGTGGCGATCTAAACGGCAACTTACCTCCTCTGTGTCGACAATCGGCTATGTTATTGCGTCAGACAATTAGTCTTCTAGGCAACCGCAATGGCGGATTCTCAAACCTTTAACGTACCCGATCGGTGACCCAATTCTCAATAACTTTTCGAGGATCTTATACTTAAACAAAATTTTCAAATTTTCTTCTCATCGGCTGTCGAAAGTACTAATCACTGCGGCATCGGCGGTTGAATCATCTATCCATTGGAAGGATAGTTCACTGGCTAGACGCAACGGCGGACGTTCAATCCACTAACTTCATCCGATTGCCGACGATGCCAGGACTTAGAGAAATTTTCAAATTTTTCCCTTTAGTCTTCCTTTTCACAGCTTGATCAGCTCAATTCTTTTCTTTTCATCGGCGAAATAGTTTCATTAGCAACCGCAATGGCGGACTGACAAACCGCTAAATTCATCCGTGGTGTCGGCGAACCCAACATCTATTTTCCGCTGATGGACATCGAACACTTAGAAAAAAAATTCCGCAATTTTTCTTCCAACTATCCTCCGTCGGGTGTGTTTCTGCCTAGCTCTTTGCTGTATCAGAGGTCCGTCCCACTAAGTTTTTCGATGAACCGACAGTTCAAACACTTAGATAAATTTTGTGAATTTCCCAGTCATTCACTGATTTCTCCTGGGAAGAAGGAAACATGCCTCTGCTAACTGGTCTTTCATGGCCCATAGAGGCCCATGCTGCAACCTGCAAGCTCTGATGCCACAATGTAACGTCCCCGACCCTCTGACCGACAAAGAGGACGCTACCATGGCCTTAACCATCCGGGCAACCAGCCCTATGAACATGTGCATTAACAAAATGTTGAAACAAAATGCATTGAAGTAGAACATACACAGATACAATTATTTATCATTCACAATGGAAGCAACATACATTCATACAAGCATTCAATATGTTCACCATATTCATTAACAGTAAAATGATTGCAGGAGTAAAATAGACAAGATTACTTATCTTATAAAGAACTCATTCCGCAACCAGCTACATTGCTGCAATGTTCCACCCAACCATAGGCTAGCATGCTCCTAAATATCTCAGCAATGCTACCACCCCCGAGCTGGGCATGATTCCCCAAGGAATAAGGAACAAGCAGGCTTACACATAGCCAAGGATACACAAAACACAACCAAGCCAACACAGTTGGGTTTATCAGGACATCAATAAGACAACCAAGCCAACATGGTAAGGTTTATCAGGCCATCAAAGAACTGGGAAAGGATAAATGCTAAGCTGGTGAGCCCATTACAGAGCTAGGAACACCTACACCAGAACTAGCCTGACTTCTAAGACACCCACACACACCCAACACAAGGAATCAGTCCCTTCTGTGCTACACAGTCCCTCAGGCCCTAACTTCCCTTCCAGTGCTATTCAGGGGTTGTGGAGAAGAAAGCCAACCCTTTAGCTTTGTCTGTGTGGTTTCCAAACACACCAGGTTTATCAAGCAAACCAAGCTCCCATCCCTTCTCCCAACATAGTCCGAAGTCCAACCACTGCATACACATAGTCACACAAGCAATTCACAGCTTAGTTAAGGAAAACAACTCCTGAGTCATTCTTGGCCCTATCATGGCCAAAACGATTCACAAAACAACACAGACCACACTGGAGAAGAAAATACAAACTCTCGACCTGTGCATGAGGGAAATTTACATCATACCTCTGGAATTCGGATGGAAAACATACTAGATACCACACTGTAGAAACGTGAGTGACATCCGAAGCGGCTCCCTCCTCCTAGCTGCGTGAGACCACACCTGAAAAAGAAGCTTGTGCGTGGGAATCATCAGACTATCGTCCCTGCGTGAGGATGAACAGACCAGGGAAAGAATGATGTAGTGGAGAGGGTGGAATGAGGGGCGTAGTCATTCTTCTTCCCATCGTGAGGTTCAATCCACTGGAGGAGTGTGCGTGTGGGCAAGGACTGACAGTCCTGCCACACTCCACTCCTAGCCATAACTGCCTCAACTACCCAGCAAACATTAAAGTGGTAGTTGGATAAGACAAGGAAAGATGGGAAAATCAAACAGGGTGGTGACACATGGATTTCCCCTCCCCCCCAATAGCCCAAGGTTTGACATTCCCCACCCTTATCCTTATGAGAATCATGCCCCTTCTCATTTTAGTTGCCGCGAACATAGCTGGTTGGGGTTCATTTTAATTAAAGATGCATATTTACATGATGACAAAACTTAATATACGCCATATACCATGATATACCATTGGCAACGATTCCGTTTGCTGAAACATAACACAATTAAATCTATGATGGGGCTTTTTCCTTTAGCTCCACACCATGATTCATTACAATATATACATCATGTACGTTTAATGCAATGGGGTCAAAACCGGGGTGTTACAATCGGATTCAAGGAGATGTCCTTATAGGATCAACTTCGAGATTCAAGGAAAATGCAATAGACATATCCCAGATAGAGTGGTAGATAATGGTCTTGGGCTATAAGGCATGAGTCATGTAAGTATTAATATAATACAACAAATCCATTGTAGAAGTCTACTGAATTTATCAATATATCAAGCGTTGAATGTATCAAACTGCAAATAATCAATGAGACCATGAAACCAAAATATCTGACTACCACATACCTGACTAGCTACCTGTGGTCATTTGACTAGACCATCGGGATCACCTCTAATAGCAATGGTATCCTTTAGCCTCTCGTGCTCGGAGTAAGGAAACAAGTATTGTGACTTTGATGAGTTCTTGTTTGGCATTGTTTGCAGCTGGAGGTTTGTGCCAATAACTAAGTTTGTATAATGGTATACAATTTGACTTAGTCTATAATATTCAAATACATAACCTTTTTTCTTTCGTGCGTGGGAAACCTGTGTCAAATATCCCCCTTTGATAACCATTGACCCAATTGGAAAATTATTGCCCTTGGAGTCGCTTAATGATACAATGAGGGTTTTCTTCCCATCCAAGCAACATGCCAGCCAGTATTCAGTGTACCATTCATTGTCCCTCAGGGAAACCAATGCGTATATGTGCCCTGCATAAAATAAAGTGCAGACCTAGGAGTCAGCTAACTAAACACAACTAGTCGTCAAACATTTCAAAGTGATCAACATAATAGTCAAACCTGGTTGTATGAGATCTGAAATGTGATCATAGCCATGTGAAATAATCGACTGGCCCTCCTTCAAATGGGATAATTCTAAAGTTATTTGTCGGCCAACGGAGAGTGATACATGATCCCAGCTGTCAACCCAATCTGTGGATTCACAGTTGTCCCATTAACCACTGCTACATGGATAACAAAAACAAGAGAGTTTTCTTGTCCACATTTCAACTATAGCATTGTCTGACGTCCTAACTAAATGGAATGCACGAGTTCCTTGGACGATCTTGCACTCATATAGGTGTGATCGATCTACATCAACCACCTCCCAAAAATATCTATGTACATGTGCTTTTTGAGATGATTGGTCTTCTTTCCTTCTAGCTCTCTACCCCATCACTGAAGAAAACCATGCAACAATGGTCTTTGCATCTCGGATGAGCAAAATAGTTGTGAATTTCATCTCATGCCTACATAATGCAGTATTGATGCATGCACCTGCTCCATCATGTTCCCCTTTTCTGTGATCGGTCTCAAAATAGTTCCAAATATGTGGCACCTTGTGCCTCTTGTGGAGAATACACAGCCATGGGAAGACACGCGAATTTTTGAATTGCCCCGCACAACCATCAGACCAAATCCAATGTTGTTCCATCTGTATATTGTTATCCTCCAAGTGTTTGTAGAACAATTGAAAGCTATGTTGTACAAAAGCCAAGTCATGACACCTGTCATCAATTATGTAAAAGTGATACTCCTTTAATATAACCATGTTCTCTTCAATACTATCTGCCCCATGTCTATAGGTGATATGGACCATTATGCTGACCTGATCTGAGTGATAATATTGAATCTAAATATCATTTTGTGGTTGAAGAGTGTAGTTTTCCGCAAAATCGACCACTGATAATATAGTTCCAATAGGAAATGTATCCCTGCACGCTCTAAACTGCTCATCTTGCCAATGAGCCACATGTACATGCTTTACATACTGTTGTGTCTTTTCAAAGAATTCCTCCATGAAGTTGCATACCAGTACCTGGTAGATCAATAATAAAGATGTACAGATCAATAGGTTGTTACATATATGAAGTAGAAATAGATATCAATAGGGAAACATACTATTCAGGACCTCGTTGCTAACTTGAGAGGTGACTAATTGTATTTTTTTCCTTTCATTCCCTCCACCGATATCATACGTGAAATATTTGAATGACTGCAAGTTCACTTCATTTCTCCCAAGTTCATGCTCATCGGTGACATGTATGCATTTGTCCAAAAATGCCATTCCACCACACCTTGGGCATGTCCCATCTATGCAAGGCCTTTGATAAAATGTGCAACCTTATGTCCTTCTACACAAGATGCTATGGATAAACTCTCTAGATGATGTTGGTGGCAATGTAGTTGAGCATTCCTGCACAAGAGTGTTATGCAAAACACGCAATATATGTATATATGTGTCATAATAATAAGCGTACTCAATGTGATATCGACAACAACATGTGTTACGAGTTGTGTTTTTTTTAACATACCATGGTTTGCATTTCTTGAAGGATCTTTGGCCCAAGTTAAGTTCATTATGTTCATGCCTAAACCTCTCATATAATTTTGTTTGTGTCATGTCAAGAAAATGTTTAATGTGGGGCTCACGATCCCTTGAACCCATTCTCAATTTTAGTACATATTTTTGGTTGGATGAAGGTATACTATTGTCACGCCAAAACTCTTGCACCAGTACCTTTACCACATCAATGAGCTTCATATCGGAGCATGGCAACCTGCTAACGAAGGACTAGACATCTGTTTCACCAGAGTCAAGTTGTTCTCTTCTAGAAAAATACCTATGGAGTACTTTGATATCCAATCCTACAAGTTTGGATGTAGGCTTAAGAAGGCAAAGGGCCCTGGTGCTTTTGTTCACGATTGATTGTGACAACACACGGCGAGCTGTATTGCGATCCTTTGAACGAGATTTATTTCCAATATTACTAAATGCATCTGCCAAACTTCTGACAACATAAGAACTTGGTTCAGAACTGTTTATCATCTTTATCCTTAAGTTTTTCCTAACAATAGTCATAGACCTAGATTTTAACAATGATATAAATAATCTACATTTATCTCCATCACATTTAGAATCAAAATAGTTGACAATTATCTGTTGAGCTTAATATGCAATACTACGTTTAGACAGCGTACCTTCAAGCGAACCAATGAGACTTTCGTCGATTTGTATACGTTTTGGAGTTCTTCAACGTGAAGTTGCTAATGGAGGTAGGTAGATTGGAATTGCACCCTGTACCATATCACCTGGTCGGTCTGGTGTTTGAACATGAGCTTCATGTCCTTTTGTGTCTTCCTGACGGTCGGACGGTGGCAATTTGAAATCCTCTTGAGTGGTCTGAACAACATTGTCTTCTTCAAGCATACCTTCAGCATTCAATGTCTCTATAACTTTGTCACTTGTATACCCACATTCAATTAAATCTGCAAAGGTTTCAGGTGGCCTTGATGTGCACCTACGTTTTACTCGATTAGTGCCATGCAGTGCTCGTTCTTCTACTGATATGGTGACCGAAGACCCCTCGAGCGAATGATTTTGTCTTTCTTGATGTGGATTGGTAGGAAGAATTGTGGCATCCTCAACAACTGGAATTGGTTGAGTGTCCATAGAGAGTCTTAGATTGGTCATGTCATTTCTTAGGCTTCTCTCTAATTTCTTCAAGGATTTCATTGGGTATCCGCTTCCTTGCTGATTTTCTTGCTCGATTGCATGAGTTTCCCATGACCATAATGATTAATGATATATATGGTTTCCTTTGCTATATCCTCAATGGGAAACTACCCAGGCTTGGTTTCCTTCTTACTCAATTGTGTCTAGATACTCAAGATAGGGGGAAGATTGGGAAGAATGTTGCCTTTGCTAGCTCCTCAATTCCAAGAAAAACAATGGTAGAGATGCTCTATGGTGCTCCTCAATGGGAAATTCCCCAAGCTTGGTAAATATCTTGAGCAATTGTGTCTACATACTCTTGAGCTAGGGGGGAGATTGAGAAGAATACATTGCCTTTGCTAGCTCCTCAATTGCAAGAAAAACAATGGTAGAAATGTTGTATGGTGCTCCTCAATGGGAGATTTTCCAAACTTAGTTTCTTTCTAGCTCAATTGTGTCTACATACTCCACCACAGTGACCAAGTTAATGTTTCCTTTGCTAGCTCCTCAATTGCAAGAAAAAAAATGGTGGAGATGCTCTATGTGGCTCCTTGCTCAATTAATGGATTCTTTCTTGCTCAATCCATTCTTTATTTCTTGCTCCTCAATATATACCATGCTCCAAGCAAAACTTAGAAACTTGTGGTGGAGATGCTTGATTCACAAAACAAGATTGTGTGAAAATATGGTGAAGAAGATAATGT
>LPNX010947243.1:416898-472057 GCA_001517045.1 Pseudotsuga menziesii
TGTTTAGAAAGGAAATTTAAAAGGAAATCACAAGCTCAACCATTGATGGCTCTTGAATCATAGTCCTTATGAATTCATATATTCTCAATCTTTCCACAATTTCCAAAATGCTCTTCCAAGGTTTTCCTAATCTATATTTCATAGATAAATATATTGTTGAGAGAAAAATGCAGTTCGCGGATAGGGATGTCTGAAGAATCATTTACATGAAAAATGAAGACCTTACAAAACTTACATCATTCTCCTCGAGATATTTGTCAAATCCCCTGACAAAAGCAGTAACACCAGATTTCTGTCCATTCTGGTTACAATTATTACTGCAATATTGCATTCCATCATTTAGTGATCAGGCTATTTAAACCCAATAGCAAGCAACATAGATAATAAAGCAATAAAAATATTAAATAAAGTGGACCTCCAATTCTGCTTTGATGCAGAAGTGCCACAGTCCACAACAAGATCAATATTGACAGAACGCCCTAATAAATCCTGCCCATTTTTTCCATTTCCTGAATACAAATACAGAAAGAAAAACTTAGCATAGCATGTACAAGAAACCACCCACACTGCAGAGATGCAAGAGATGTGCTATAGAAAAAATGACAAAGTGGAGCTACGCAATATTTACTAGTCAAAATGGCATGCTTGCTAATGTATAATATAAAACTAACTCTACAATGTTGTGGAAGAGTATAACAAAGTCTAGACAAAAAATTCAAAGAAAACCAATCCCAAAAGAAGGTTTTGATATGGGAAGCATACTAAGACAACGTATTTCTTCGATCAATCCATACAATAAAAGTGGTTACAGGAACTTAAAGAAAAATCCTAAACAATGGCAAGAATATGATAAATCCAGAAAACAAATTCTTTAAACATATAAGTTACAAATTATTTTGACACTGACAAAACCTATCAAAATCTAGCAATTTTCATTTTATTTGAAAAATAAAAATAATATTACAATATTTTATTATATGAAGAATCCAAATTGTTTCTGGCTTACAGAGGTAGAAAAATACAAACATGTCTGGTTACTAATATAAGAAAACCAAGAATGAAGTCTTTTAAAAAAAAAAAATTACTACTATGAAAACCCCAAATCCCATCATACCTTCCCAACTACTTCTTCGGTTGCAAATTGCACATGCGTAAAACCTTTGGGGTAGCCATAATCCCGCAGAGCCAACCGAACATCAACCACTTCTCTTGCATCTTGAAAAAATTCGAACCTGTGACCTGTAAAAAGAAGAGGTAGGAACTCATATTGTTGGACAACCAAAAACTAGATTCTAGAACAACCATAACCAAACCTAATTCTCCAAACACTGCAAAAAAATGTTTGAATAAGAGAAGCCTACAACTTGTCTTTGTCAATAGAATATGACAGATTTCCTACAAAAAGTGTCTTCGTTCCAGGAGTTACAAGAGTCTTTGACATCTTCGGTGTAAATTCCTGTAAAAAGGAACAAAAATATGGCATTATCATCAGACTGTAACAAAATAAACGCAGTAAAGTCACAAAGTAAACATATCACGTGCCTCGTCCTTCTGATATTTTGGAGTCGCCAAAGTTTTCTTTGTAGATCGAGTTTGGACTTCCATATCCTCCATTTCCTCATCGTTATCTTCATGTTGTTTAGAAACCTTTGGGAAATGATAGATTCAGATAAGAAAATATGTTGACATGTATTAAAAACAATCTATAACTTCAAGATTATTTACCAAACACAAGAAATTTTACCTTATCACCTTTACGCTTATCTTTAGGTTCATAATCACTCTCCTCTGAGCTTTCTTCCTCACTTCTTCTCTATTTCTTCACAAATTTAGCAGGATTTTGGCCCTTAACAACCTACAAAACATTTTGTTCACTCTCTAAATCGACATCAACTCAACCTCTTGTCCCATTTTTTTTTCAAAGGTTTTGTTGGTTTCTTAATATTTGCTCACAGACTCTTTTCAACGGTTAAACATTTTAACCCATCATAAGACAACATATGTTGTATTATAAATTCAATTCTCTTTCAACATAAAGAACATATGCTTTTACAATAGCAGTATTTTGATTAACCATTGGTTTAGCATCACTCTCATATGTAGTCTCATCCGAGCTTTCATCTTCATCACTGCTACTCTCCTGCTTTACAACTTTTGTTGGCTATGAGGTTTTAGTTACCTAGATAAAGGGTTTTGGACCTTGATTAATACCCCAATGTCAATTCTTGTAGAATCCACAAATTATTTGTCATTCAATATATTGAAAATTCAAAACACGCCTTCTTCAATACATATTCTGCTCCCATGGTGTCTAGACTACAAGTTTCAAACTTGAAGTCGGCAAGAAAAATAAACCTACGAAACATTTTGTTCATTCTTAAAACTGACATCAAATCAATTTCTTGTCCCGACTTTTCAGGCTTTCTTCAAATGTTTTGCCAGATGCTTGGAATTTGCTTCAAGACAGATTCAGAACCGTATGTTGTATTAAAAATTCAATTCTCTTTCAAGATATAGAAGATATACTTTTATCTTAGCAATCTTTTTCTTAATAACATTCAATTTATCATCATCACTGTCATATGAACTTTCATCTTCATCACTGCTACTCTCTTCCTTTACTTTTGCTGGTTGTAAGGCTCTAGATACCTAGATAAAGGGTTTTGGAACTTGGTTAATATAACAATGTCAACTCTTGTAGGATCCAAAAATTGTTCATGATTCAGTATATGGAATATTAAAAAACATGCCATTTTCAATAAATATTCAGTATTCAGTATTCTGATCAAGGAAAAAAAGATTCAAATTGTATGAACAAACAAGAAATAACTAATAAGCAGTAAGAAGATCAACAGTATCAAAATATATTTACTTTCAAAAATTAAATTAGTAAAATAGATTTATAACATCAAAATGACCATGATTTTGGCTCTCGAGTGCTTTAACCTTAAATCCTGATAAATAACTTTGCATCCTTGAATCTATCTGAATTTTATTTTTTTAGATGATATATACAACCCAGTGGATTATCTCAATCAATTAAACATTTTATTTCAAGGCTGGGTTCAGCGTGAAGTCTCCAGTTCTAATCGGTCTGAGTCCCATAGGTTTACTGACTCCTACTGTGGTTGGCACTTTAAACATTAACCACTCTCCATCCAGATATTCCAAGATCAGTCATAGAAAACCATCCTCTCTTTACCAAGAAACTTGATTACACCGCCCTTTCCACCACATAGATAATTATTATATAAAGGTATTATCCAATAATTATCATAAATTGATCAATAATTTTTAGACAGAAATCTGTAAGGATTTTAGACAAGGTATTAACAAATACAATCTAGAAAAGGATAGTGATGTTTTTTCTTGATTGTTCCTGTATGTTAGCCTTTAAACAAAATGAACACTTACAACGCAACTTATTTAAAAACGTAATCCCTCCATCTTATTCTTAATCGTGTATTTGGAAAACCATATCCAAAGAATATGGCACACACACTAGTAATAATTATGATTAATTATATATGAAGCATGGACAAATTTTATATATATAGGTAAAGTAAGGAAACTGACACCAATGCATACGTTCAAAGGAAAATGAATGGATACAACAATTCAGATGACAACTATGCACTATTAATGATTTTTATTTTATTAGCTTAAACTTAACTGGTAATGGAAATTGTTACAGTTTAGCTTAGGGTACATTATTCCATCCCTTCAAGATGATCCAGTCAGCTATCCTTCAACTAGGGGTGGTAAGTTAGTTGGTAAGTTATGGAGCCTTTTTTTGTTGGATTGCATACCTATTTTGGTTCATCTCATGTTTACATGGAGTTTGATCACAGAACTACATTTATGGAAAAATTTGACCACATTCTTACATTTATCACATAATTTGACATTTATCACATAATTGATTGTGGACCAACATTTGTTACACAATTTCACAATGGTGTAGGATAATATTTATCGAAATGAACTGTATTTATATTTTTTCTAGTTAAATTTCAAGAAATAAATCCTATAGAAAATTGACTGTCTGGCATAGTCTCATGGATCAAAGTGAACATGTACTATGATATTGTCTAGTGCGATACTATGAACATGTACCATGATATACAAAGAGATATGAAAAAATAATCCATCGTCTCGACCCTTGTAAAAAATATGATGTGGCATTGTAAGAAAATAACATCAATTCTAGTAAGGGATGAGTCTGTAGGACCTCACGATCACCCCTACAAAAGTAAAAGTTAAAGGTATATTTGCTGCTCATATCATTGTAAAGGAATGAGAATCAATTAAATTCTACTACCATGGAAGGTAGACAATGTTTTAGAGGGATTAGAGTTTAACTGACATTCTAATTGGTCATCTTCAATGCTCGTAACATATGTTTTAAAAGTGTAAACAAATTAGTTCTAAAATAAAATCAAGAATGGAACCAAAATATTAGAAAAGGATAAATTGATGTAATACTCACAACCATAGAAAGATCAAAACTGGACCATAAACCTTGAAGCAAGTGAAAATGGCCATGACCCCTCATTTTCAATGTCTTGGAGTGACCAAAATCAGAAAATGTTTCTAAATGGTCCCCTAGAAAAGAGTCCACCCATAAGAGCCTCCCGAAAGCGTCCAATTTAACAGATTTTTCAAGGAAATTGCCATCATGAAAACTTAATTTCTTAAGGTTTTTAGTAAAACTCACGGGATCCTTGTAAATAATATATGAATACACACCAAAATTCATTCTAAAATGAGCAATGAAGGCAGGGAAAAATCTTGTTGACCGAATACCTTCATCTGTGCAAATGGGGATGGATTGGGCTTTAAATTTAACAGAAAAAAGAGAATATATTGATGATCCTACCTTTGATAATCATATTCCCTATTGTTATCACATATGATATAATGTCCCAATTCGAAAATTCTCAACAAAGGAAAAATTTTGGAAAAATTGTCTTGACTAGCTCGGAATGTGGGGGATTTGAATGGATCAAGTGGGTCTCAAATTTGATCGGGACTGATGTGGGGAGTCTTAAGACTCTTCAATAGACTCTCTATTGGTTTTATTAAAGGTAATATACATCTTCAACTTTATTTGGACATAATGGAAAAAAAAAGGAAAAAATACTAGCAATTTATGGTGCAATTCCCCCTCGAGTGTGGGCAGAAATGGCTCTCCAACTCCTAAGAGACCCTCTAAAATTTCATCAAAGAGTATTGGGATTGTAATTAGAATTCATTTACTGTCATTATATTTGGTTAAGAGTTCTGCAACAGAGGATTAAAGCTTCATATTTGAATGCACAATTTCAATGATATTTGCTTAAGGGAAATGACACAATAAAGCTCAAATTTGACTCATAAATGGTGCATATAATGGTTCATAATAGAGAAATATGAATATATACCATTGGAATCATTTAAATATCTTACTAACAACATATAACATTGACCCAAGTCGCAATAGACATCAGATACACAATATCCATTGAAAGGGAAAATCATCACATGGAAACTAGTCACAAGAAAGCTTGGAATGTGGACATTTGCATGTGTATTTTTTTTGAATTTGACTTACATATAATATTAAATTGATATTACAGATCCATACATCATATCTTGGGCATCAACGAAACTTAATGGGGAGCAACCACCATTCACACCAGTGCACCTTCATAGAAAAACATGGAAACATGGAAGTGGAAATTGAGAGAATGGGAGGAAACATGGGTCACAACTAGAAGGAGCATCCTATATGCAATACACAACTCTTTGAAGCTCCAAATTAGAGTTCTGAATGGCCTCTCCCATGTCCAACTTGTATGATAATCTCACTCTCTTGAAATTGACTTACTAGCAGGGTAAGTGTGCACTCACCGTGCAAAGGACAAGCAATTACTCTCCAAATGCCAAAGACAAATTCACAAATGATCAAAAAAAAATTTCATTACTCATGACATATTTTTATAACCCTCCTAATTTCCTCGAAGGTCGAATTCATTCACATAGGATTCCTCCACCTCATCCTTGATGTTTAGTAACCTCCATGCCACTTGGTCGTCCCCTCAACCCTTCATCTTCCACCAAATTCAAATGGCTACCACCTAGTCCCAAGTGCGCCCTATTGGAGGATATTTTTTAGCCCTAACATGTCAGGTTGTCATAGGTCTGCAATCAGGTCTAATTTGTCATAGAATCTTCCATAATTGTTGTCATAAAGAGCAAGGAATCTAGCTCCACACAACACCTAGTTTCTTCCTAGAATCTTCCTCTTCTATGGGGAGTTACTCCTACTCACTCATTCGAATCCCTGGGCTCATGAGATGTCATTTGATGAATATTCACCTTCCAAGAACATTCCATCACTCATAATTTCGAATTTGGGGTGAATTCATGACATGTGTAAGGAAACATCTAACCACTTAAGGCCCCCATGGACCTTCAAATGTACTTATGAAGCAATGCCACTTTATTTCCTCCATATTTATTATTTGTGTGACCCAAATTAATGTTTAAATGATAAAATAAGGTTCCCTTGGGTCCCATAGCTCCCTTATTGCAATATTTAATTCCTCCTCCCCCAACCCGGGGAACTAGCAGGTGGGTGAACATTGTCAACTAGTAGACCTATTAGAATGGGGCCATGACAATCCTCCCACCCAATATTGCTTGTCCTCAAGAAATTCCAAGCTTGGATGCTACAAATTTTTTTCATCTTCCCAAATGGCCTCCTCACTAGGAAAATCCTTCCATTGTACCAAATATTCTTTGATTGTTCTACTTCGTAGCCTTCTCTCCCTTGTTCTCAATATTATGTTTGGAATGAGAACAAGTTTTCCTTCATCATCCAAAGGTGGTAAAGTATATGAAACTGAAATGTGCTACCCTATAACCTTCTTTAGACAAGAAACATGAAACACATTATGAATTTTGCTTCCCATGGCAAGCTCCAATTGATAGGCCACTTCTCCAACTTTTTGAATCACTTTGTAGGGACCATCAAATCTTGGTTTGAGATTTTCTGAACCTTTACCTTTTATGGTAGTTTGTTTGTAGGGATGAAACCTCAAATACACCAAGTCATTCACTTGGAATTGTCTCTTCATTCTATGTTGATCTGCATAATTTTTCTGCTGATTTTGAGCAACCTGAAAGTTATCTCTCAAGACATTCAAAATTCCTTGACTTTCGTCGATACAATCCTTAGCCTTGGGAGCTCTACTATCACAAAAAATGCGGTCAATAAAAGTGAATGTGTAATAACCATAAAGTGCTTTAAAAGGAGACATGCCAATGTACATATGAAAATTAGTATTGTAACAAAAATCACCCAAATGCAACCATTTTATCCATGCTTTTTGCTTCCCACTAACATAGTTCCTCAAGTATCCTTCCAACCATTGATTCGCCCTCTTTGTTTTTCCATCAGTTTTGGGATGATAGCTTGTTCTAGGTCTCAAATTGGTCCCCACCATTTTGAATATTTCTTGCCAAAACGCACTAAAAAATATGTTATCTCTGTCATTGACAATGCTCTTAGGAAGCCCATGCAATCTAAAAACATATTTAAAAAATAGTTTAGCCACTTGTGCAGTAGTGAAAGTGGTAGTAACAACAAACAAATGTGCAAATTTAGTGATTCTATCATGTTGATGTAATTGTAACTTTGGAATGTATTCACTTGTATATCTTATGTATTGTACCCCGATGTTTATTTCGGGAAGTATCTGTAATGTAATTGAGTCATGTCATGCCCTGATGTTCCCATCGGGAGGTTCTATAATGTAAACAATTCATGTCAAGTCATTGTGAGTAACCCTCCTATTGATCAAGGGTTAAATTCTCCATAGTTGTGGGGCCCTAGGGCTATTAGACTATCCTAGATAAGTCGACCCTAGGTGAGTTATTGTAAGTCGGGGCAATAGTCCCCACCGTTGTGTTAAGGATAACCCTCCTTGTTGGTCGGAGGGGAAAAGTCCCCACAAGTTGTGGGGCACTAGGGTTTTTAGACTCTCCTAGAGATTTCAGCTCTAGTAAGTAATTGTTAAGTGAGGCTAACATAGTGGAGTGGACATTAAGTGAACGAAAGAATATAAATAGAGAGTGAGCCTCTTTATTTATCACACACACACTCACTCATTGGGGTGCATGAGTGAGAGAGAAGTTGCTGGGACAAGAGAGAGACTACTGTTGTCGAGAGATCATCTTTATGTTTTCGGGTTTTCTCATTTATGGTTTCCCCGAGGAAAATCTTTGTGTTCATTATCTCTTATGTTTTATTGCTGTGCATGTTATTCTCTCAGATAAGATCCTAAGATCATAATACTAGCTTGAATGATAAAAATTTAACATGGTGTTAGAGCTAACCTGAGAAGAAGACATTATGTAGCTGCAGAAGCTAGGGCTTCTTACTTTTTGGGTCTCCCTCCACAATCCATTAGCGAAAGTATGCTAGACTAACTCTCCATTGAAGGGTGCATCTTTCTGTCAAAGCGGAATTCGATTCCGGACATTTTCAATTTTTGGTGCAGGAAATTAGGGCTTCTTACAGAAGAGGAATTTTTGAGTGAGCCCAGCATATGATTTCTCTCCTCATCAAAATCGAAGTTTAGAGACTCGGGTTGATATTTTTGGTTGGGTGAAACTTCAGGAAAGTCAAACCCTAGTTTGACCTCGAGTGAGAAAAACTCTAAAATACTAAAACTGCTAAGTTTTGGTACATTCAATATATATCAGGATTGGAGAAGGATCAGGAGCTGAAAATTTCATAGGACGAAGATAAACTCTGGATTTACACCGTGTCCAAAATTCAGCC
This sequence comes from Pseudotsuga menziesii, assembly GCA_001517045.1. Classification (NCBI taxonomy): domain Eukaryota; kingdom Viridiplantae; phylum Streptophyta; class Pinopsida; order Pinales; family Pinaceae; genus Pseudotsuga; species Pseudotsuga menziesii. The sequence goes on from LPNX010947243.1 coordinate 425,729, forward strand.
TCATATTCACTATATTCTAGGAGATATGATCTCTCCAAGTTAGGGTTCCACCCTCTTCCAGGATTCCTAAACAGGACACTTGGGGAGAATTGCTATATCTTAGGATACAAAGGTCCAAATGAAATTTCTAAATATTTTCTAGAAAGGGCACAGAATGTAATTTTTTTGGTCTAATTTTTAGACCCAGAAGATGAAACAGTGACACATGGTAGTATGTACAACTTTGCTATGCTCAACAGTCCTGAAACAGGTCACCTTGGGAAAACACTCATAAGTCCCAATTGGTGAAACCAATTATGATGAAACCTGTGGTGTTGGAACAGGGATAGGTGATTCTACCTTAGTACAAAGTTTTAGACATAGAAGAGTAGTAATTTCAGAGATACTACGGAAATAGTAGCAATCATTTCTGCAGAAGAAATTGGTAAACTAGGGCTTCTTGTTCCGGGAGCTTCCCTCCACTGTTTTTAGAAAAGGAGTACATTGGACAGCTTGCCTTGAAGAGATCTATCTTTCTATCCAATTGGATCTGAAATATTCCAAGTTTTGAAAATTAGGGTTTCTCTGACAAACCCTGGATCAGCTAGCTTCGGCACCAGGATGGACACCTCAAATCGGTAAGATCTAATCTTTTGCTATTTTCATTTGAGGTTCTCATTTCAAAGTGATCTATCACATCAGCTTGATGATAATATTGTTGAAGTTGACAACTTCCAAGCATGGAAGTATATGATCTCTCTGAAGAAAATGAATTGGACACCTACATAACAAGAGAGGTTCGAGTTCCATAGGGAGATGAGGCTCAAAGCCTTACACAAGAAGAACTTGGTCAAGGCCAAGAAGATCATTGCTGATTCAATCATGGATCACCTTGTACCACAAGTGTCTTCCCTAAAGACACCGAAAATGTTTGATTCCTTGACCAAGCTATTTAAATAGAAGAACATAAATCAGAATATGAATTTGAGAAAACAGTTGAAGAATGTGAAGATCCAAAATGCAGAGACCATACAGTCATACTTTACGAGGGTCTCTCAAATCAAAGAACAACTTGTAGCAGTAGAAGAAGAAGTGGAGAATGCAGAAGTGGTGATAGCCACCTTGAATGGCCTCCCAGGATCATGGGATTCATTCATGCGAGGAATGTGTGCCAGAATAAAGTAATGACTTTAAGTAGACTCTGGGAAGAGCACACACAAGAAGAAGGAGCTTGAATCATAATAAGAGAAGAGAAGATGGGAGCAATTGAAGATCAAGTTCTCACCATCCAATGAAGATCCCTCAAGCAATGAGGAATATGAAGTACTCAAATCTTGAAGAACCTCTTATCCATCTTAGCATTTAGATAAGAAATGATGCTATTATGAATGAAGAAGATGATGAAGTTGAAGGCTCAAGAAGGAGTCTACCCACGAAACAAATAAAGATAAGTATTCAATTGTCATTTCATGATATTGTTTTGTTATGCATTTATTTATATTCAGTTAATGTATTATGCATGATAGAATGTTTGCATTAATGACAGTATACTACTAATATGCATGTGATGAGTAAGTAGCTCATGGTGCTATACAACTCTCCATTTCTGCTTATCTAGAATGAAACCTCTTTGCTGACATATTGGATTAGTGCACAATCTCAATGTTGTCCTAGTAGAGATGGGAACATCATGGGATACAAGGCAAGATTCGTAGAACGAGGTTTCTCATGAAAAGAAGGCATAGACTACGAAGAGACATTTGAAGCCACTAGAAGTTAAGACACATGACAGGAAAAATCATGTGTGCAAATGAAAGAAGGCCTTGTATGAGCTCAAAAGACACCCATGGGATAACAAATACATGAGGAGATTGATGAAGATCTTAACCTTTGCTACAAGGTTGAAGATGAAAGCCTATAGAGGATCTTGGTATCCAGTGACCCTAGATGGATACATAGAATATTAGTAGCAGAGGAAGCTACTTGTCACTCCAGTATAGAATGTTTTAGTGCATAGAGTACAAAAGACAGAGGGAATATGATGCTTCAGAGGGAGTGACTATAGAATATTTTGAGGTTCGACATGGTACAACGGGATGGATAGATTACTGATGACTCTAGGATTTACTGAGAGTAAAGTGGATTCCAACCTTTGCTTCAAGGTTGAAGGCGGAAGACCAGTGATGCTCCTATTATGTGTCGATGCACTATTTTCTAGGCATGGAGGTGTGGTAGAATGCGGATGGAATATTCCTCAGACAAGGGAAGTATGTAGTAGAGATTTTGAAGAGGTTCAGGATGATGGAATGCAAGGCCATGACCACAACTATGGCATCGAACATGAAGCTGTTGAGTGATGCTTCATCAGAGATGATTGATGCTATGATGTATCATCAGATGATTGGGTCCTTGATGTACCTGAGGAACACGAGACCAGATATTTGCTTTGCTGTGAACACCTTGAGCCAATTCCTGACAGATCCAAGACATGTTCACTTGATTGCTGCAAAGCATATTCTGAGGTACCTGAAGGGTACAGTTGATTATGGGCTCAAGTATGAGGTGAATGAGAAAATTAACCTGGAGGGTTAAGAGTATTTTTATTGGGCAGACAGTGCCATTGATAGGAAGAGCACTTTGAGGTGCTACTTCAGTATGGGATCAAGTGTGATCTCTTGGTTTGGCAGGATGGAGTCCTGCATGGCACTGAGTACAACTGAGGCAAAATATGTTTCCACTTGCTATTTGGGAGAGAGGAGCAATGAAGCTCCAGTATGTGATCCAGATTGAGATCTCTCAAAAGAGGGAGTTCTAGCATAATCGGTGAGACAGGTTGTTTGAACATAAATCCCAGTGAAGCTCGTAGGTTGCTCAGATGTAAACAGACCTGTAGGTTGTCCTCGGATGTAATCCGTCCTGGCGAAGCTTGTAGGTTATCCTTGAATGTAATCAGCCCTGACATGATTCTATGATAGAAATGGCCAAAGTGAAGTTTGAGTACTTCAGGGAGAAGCTTGGTGTTCTCCAGATCGAGGTTCCCTCCAAGGGGAAATGATGAGACTTAGAGCCATTCTAACATGGTGAGAGGATTAGGTTCCTTCCATGGTCAGATATAAGGGCTGAGCCATTTTGTCATGGTGAGAGGATTAGTTCCTTTCACGTCAGATATGAGTGCTGATCCATTATTATATGACTATAGGATTGGTTCCTACATGATCAGATATATGGGCTATTTCCATTCTCTGAATGGAGGTACTTGGTCAGTTACTAGGAATACTCAGTCTAGGACTGAGGGCCATTTTGATATGACTGTGGGATGTATTCTCACATGATTTGATATAAGTGCAGGGCCATTCTGATGTGATTGAGGGATATGTTCCCACTTGATCAGATATAAGGGCTGTTGCCATTTTGTCATGGTGTGAGGATTGATTCCTTCCATGTCAGATGTCGGTGCTGAGCCATTCTGATGTGACTGTAGGATTGGTTCCTAAATGATTAGATATAAGGGATATTTCCATTCTCTGAATGGAGGCACCTGGTTAGTTACCAGGAACCCTCAGTCTGGGACTGAGTGCCTTTTTGACGAGTCAAGGTCAGATGTAAGTGTTGTGCCTTTATAACGAGTCAAGGTCAGATGTAAGTGTTGTTCCTTTTCACAGATGATAGTATTTGTGTCCTATCATGCTGGTGAATGTAAGTGCTATTCCTTTCTGACAAGTCAAGGTCGGATGTAAGTGCAGTGCCTTTTCACAGATGATAGTAGTTGTGTCCTATCATGCCGGTGGATGTGAGTGTTGTGCCTTTTCACAGATGATAGTAGTTGTGTCCTATCATGCTAGTGAATGTAAGTGTTGTGCCTTTCTAACATGGTGTTGGATGTGTTCCTCTCATGGTCAGATGTGAGTGCTGGCCATTTTGACTTAGGGTCAGATATAAGCGCTGAAGAATACCTACAAGGAGGCTAGGCCTACAACCAACATGAAAAAGGGTTGGCTCTGTAGAACTTCTTGTGACGAGAAGAATCATGAGATAGCACCAGTGATGATCCAGATCGAGTGATGATCTAGATCCAGTGATGATGATCGAATAGAGATGATCCAGATCGAGTGATGATCTAGATCCAATGATGATGATCCAACAGTGATGATCCAGATCGAGTGATGATCCAGGTCCAGTAGTGATGATCTAGATTGAGTGATGATCTAGATCTAGTGATGATGATCTAGATCAAGTGATGATCTAGATCCAGTGATGTTGATCCAGTAGAGATGATCCAGATTGAGTGATGATATAGATCCAGTGATGATGATCCAAATCGAGTGATGATCCAGATCAAGATAAAGATGACCTGAAGAAGAAGATGACTTGAAGATGATGAAGAACTCGATGATGATCCAGATGATACAAAGAAGAAGACTTGTGCTGATAAATTGTGTCGAGAGAATACCTTCCTAGTTAAGAGGGAGTGTTGATGTAATTGTAACTTCGGAATGTATTCACTTGTATATCTTATGTATTGTACCCCGATGTTTATTATGGGAAGTATTTGTAATGTAGTTGAGTCATGTCATGCCCCGATGTTCCCATCATGAGGTTTTATAATGGAAACAAGTCATGTCAAGTCATTGTGGGTAACCATCATATTGATTAAGGGTTAAAGTCCCCGCAACTGTGGGGCCCTAGGGTTATTATACTATCCTAGAGAAGTCAACCCTAGGTGAGTTATTGTAAGTCAGGGCAATAGTCCCCACTGTTGTGTTAAGGATAAACCAAACTCACATTTTGACAACTTAGCAAACAAAGATTCACCATGCAAAATTTTGAATACCTCTTCTAGATGATGCAAGTGTTCCTTCAAAGTTTTACTGTAAATAAGAATGTCATCAAAGCAAACAATTACAAAATTAATAATTTGCTTGTGGAATATGTTGTTCATGCATGATTGGAATGTGGCTGGTGCATTTTTCAAGCCAAATGGCATGGCTACAAACTCAAAGTGACCATAGTGGCATCTAAAAGCAGTCTTTAGTATATCTTCTTCTCGCATTCGAATTTGATGATAACCTGATCTAAGGTCAATATTTGAGAAGAACTTGGCCCCATGGAGCTCATACATAATCTCATCAATCCTTGGGATGGGGTATCTATTATTTATTGTCTTCTTGTTTAATGCTCTGAAATCAATGCACATTCTCAAGGTTCCATCCTTCTTTTTTACCATAACAATTGAAGAAGCAAATGGACTAGAACTAGGCCTTATGAGACCCAACTCCAAGAGTTGTTTAATGGCCTATTCAATATCATCTCAAATAATTTTGGGATGCCTATAATTCTGCACTTTGATAGGTTGTGTTCCTATATCCAACTCAATGCTATGCTCAACACCTCTATCTAGTGTTGTTCCCGGGGAAGGTCTCCAAAAACCTTCTCATACTCACTCAATAGTTTCTCTATCTAATCAGGATGCTTGGAAATGTTCAAGTTGGGTTTAGGATATGTAATTAAACATTCATAAACCCACTATATATCTCCATGCCTCAAGATAGTCCTCATGATGTGAGAAGACACTACTTGATTTGGGTAAGTGTGCATTCCCCTCAGCAAGATGGGTTTCCCTTCTGAATTTTTGAACCTTATGTCAGGGGCTTGATAATTTAATGTATGCTCCCCTAAAGAGTACATCCATTGTACTCCCAAAACCACATTTGTATCAGCCACAATCACTACATAAAAACAATCGGTGATAGTATGATTTCCTAGAGTAACTTGAAGCTTTGGAATCCATTTAGTATAGTCCATAGAATTGTTACCTAGAATGATGACTGTGAGACCATCATAATTTTCAGCTTGTAACTTTCTCCTCTCCACCAAGAATGCATCTATGAATTTGTGAGTAGCTCCACCATCCACTATAACCGTGACCTTTTGGCCTTGTATGCTTCCCTTGAGCCTTAAGGTGTGGAATCTAGGTACACCCGAAAGTGTTGCAATTTTTCCTGTATCAGGAGTGGGTTTTTCTTCTTCTGATTTTTGATACCCTTCTTCTTGTGCTGCAAGTTGTTCCTCTTACTCCTCCTCCTTCTCTTCATCATATTCAGAAAAAAATTCAATGTAGTGTGCCTTCCCCTGGGCACATCTATGTCCTGGGACCCAAGGTTGTTGGCATGTAAAACATCGCTTCTTTCTTCTGAGCTATTATTTGCTTGGTCCTCCTTTATTTTCTTTTTTATAGGATACCTTTTCCCATGGTTTCTTACCTTCCTTTAAATTGGAAGGTAAATTTGGCTTAGGAGGGTATTTGGTTCTTAGCAACACATTCTACAAATCCCTTGTCAAATTCATGGCATCCTTCAATGTGGTTGGCTTGTGGGATTTCACTATCCCTCTAAAAGGTTATACAAATCCTTTAGTAAATAATAAAACCAACCTATCCATAGATACATATGAAACCATTACTGAAATATTTTCAAAGTCTAACATACATGCTTCAGGAGTTCCTACTTGCTTCAATTGTGCTAGTTCTTTGAAAGGAAGTTCACGGTCTTTCCTCTAAAATATATCTATCAATGAAATGGAGAAACCCTCATAAGATAAAATCATATCATGTCCCAAGTTTATAATACTATGGAACCACCAATCACTAGCTTCCCCTTCAAGATGCAGAATGACCATTTTCAATGCATCTTCTTCAACCATAGGATTTAATTGGAAATATACATTTAATTTTTTCAACCAAGCACTAGCAGATATTTGTGAGAACCATAAAAAGAAGGAATGGTTAATTTTCCCATGGTTTATTTTAATTCATGGTTAATATGAGATTCCCTATTCCCAATTCCTCCTTTCTTGAACTGAAGAGAAGCTTTAATGAACTGATCAAAAGGTAGGAATTTCCTACATTCATCACTTAACTGCTGCCAATCATTTGCTGCATCTCTAACATCATAGGTGGTGTAAGATAATTATTTAGACTCTAAAAACTTGGGCATTGTAGGTCCATTCTTATTTTTGAATTCATAAGGTCTGTTATGAGGTCCAGTCTTCGAAAAAATGGTTTTTCCATGGGTCTTCCTCTCAACATGGGGTGTACTACTACTACTCCCGGGTGCTGATTTCCTCCCAAATTGGCTAGCCATCAATTCAAACCCTTGCATGAGATGTTTTTTCATAGTGTCAATAGATTATGTAATTAATGTTTTAAGGTCTCCATTATCTTCTTTTCCCTCCATATCTCCAAATCCTAATTCTTTCCTAATCTCTTCATAACTAGGATTACTTTCTTCACTTCCTTCTCTTTCACTGTTAAGATATCTAGTATCAGTTTCTAATGGAGGAAGGTAATAATCAGGAAACATGAATGTGGAGACATATAAGGTGCAAATATCATGCTCTGATACCACTTGTAATTTCCCAATTCAAAAATTCTCAACATAGGAAAAATTTTGGAAAAAATGTCTTGACTAGCTTGGACTGTGGGGAATTCGAATGGATCAAGTGGGTCTCGAATTTGATAGGGACTGCTGTGGGGAGTATTAATAATATTAAATATACTCTCTGGTTTTTTTTATTACAGGTCATAGACATCTGCAACTTGATTTCGAAACAATGGCACAAAGGGAAAAATTACTAGCAATTTATGGTGCAATTACCCCTAGGGTGTGGGCATAAATGGCTCTCCAAATCCTAAGAAACCATCCAAAATTTCAGAAAAGAGTTTGGGGAATGTAATTATACTTCATTTAATTTCATTATATGTGTTTAATAGTTCTGCAACAAAGGATTAAAGCCTCGTATTCAAATGCACAATTCCAATGATATTTGCGTAAGGGAAATGACACAATAAAGCTCAACTTCGACTCATAAATGGTGCATATAATGCTTCAGAATAGATAAATATGAATATATACCATTGAAAAAATTTAAATATATTACTAAAATCATATAACATTTACTCAAGTCACAATACACATCAGATACACAATCTTTATTGAACGGGAAAATCATCACATGGAAACTAGTCACAAGAAAGCTTGGAAATGTGGACATTTGCATATGTATTTATTCTGATATTGAATTAAAAATAATATGAAATTTATATTAAATAACCATACATAATACATCAGATCTTGGGAATCAACCAAACTCAATGGGGCGCAACCACCATCTACACCAGTGCGCCTTCATAGAAAAACATGGAAATATGGAAGTGGAAATTGAGAGAATGGGAGGAAAGATGGGTCACGAACAAAAGAAACATTCTATATGAAATAAAACACTCTATGAAGCTCAAAATGAAATTTTTTAATGGAATTTCCCATGTCCAACTTGTATGATAATCTCACTCTCTCAAAATTGGCTCACTAGCAGGGTAAGTGTGCACTCACTATGCAAAGGACAAGCAATTACTCTGATCCAAATGCCAAAGGCAGATTCAAAAATGATCAAAATAAATTTGCATTCCTCATGAAATAATTTTTTAACCCTCCTAATTTCCCCCAAGTTCGAATTCATTCCCATAGGCTTCCTCCACCTCATCCTTGATGTTTAGTAACCTCCATGCCACTTGGTCTTCTCCTCAACCCTTCATCTTCCACCAAATTTGAATGGCTTCCACCTAGTCCCAAGTGTGCCCTCTTGGAGGATATTTTTATCCCTGAAATATCAGGCTTTCATATGTATTCAATCAGGTCTGAATTTTCATATAACCTTCCATCATTGTTGTCATAAAGTGCAGTGAATCTAGCTCCACATGGAACCTAGTTTCTTCCTAGACTCTTCCTCTTCTATGGGGAGTTACTCCTACTCACCCATTCGAATCCTTGGGTTCATGAGATGTCATTTGATGACTCTTCACCTTCCAATAACATTCCATCACTCATAATTTCGAATTTGGGGTGAATTCATGACATGTGTAAGGAAGCATATAGCCACCGAAGGCCCCCATGGACCTCCAAATGTCCTTATGAAGCAATGCCACTTTGTTTTCTCCATATTTATTATTTGTATGACCCAAATTAACATTTAAATGATACACTAAGGTTCTCTTAGGTACCATATCTCCATTATTGCAATATTTAATTCCTCTCCCCCAACCTAGGGAACTAGTAGGTGGGTGAACATTGTCAACTAGTAGACCTATTGGAATGGGGACATGACAAATGGTCCAGAAATGACACTCAAGAGATATAGCGCATGCATATAAAATATTCAAGAAATTCATTATACATTTATGATATTTTATCTATCCTTATAGAGTGATATGACAGGAATTGGTTGTCACGTCATCAATTAAGTAATTTCCAAATAAGACTATTTGCAAATAATCTTTCACCAACCCACTAGTTCCCTAGGTTGAGATGGAGACATAAATTTTGTAATAAGGGGATATGGGACCCAAAATAACTTTATTTTACCATATTAACATTTAATGGGTCACATATGTGATAAATTCTAAGAAAATAAGGTGGCATGGGTTCATGAAGACACTTGGAAGCTTGTGGAGCCTTTGGGTGACTAGATTCCCCGCACACTTGGCATGATATTCATCCAAATTCAAACACATGGGTAATGTAAAATTATTGTGTGGTTATGTGGTGTAAAATATCATATAATGAGCCAAGTAATTAGAATTGGTAAAGGAGGGTAACTCCCATGGAAGCGGAAGATATTAGAAGACAAGGTATGCTACTTGGAAGGAGATTCTATGCACTCTATGACAACAAATGATGGAAGTTTCTATGAAAAGTATGAAAAATTCAGACTTTATTGCTGACATATGAAAAATATGACATGAAAAGGCTAAAAATAGGCACCAATAGGTTGAATTTTGGAGTTAGAGGAAACCATTCGAATTGGGGAAAGAATTGGAGCATGAAGAGGAAGACACATGTCATGAAAGTTACTAAACTACTAAGATGAGTTGGAGGAAGCCCATGGAGGGAAATTAGACCTTAGGAGGCCTCATTAATTTAATAAAAGGATTTCATGAGGAAGGATAATATATTTTTATCATTTGTTAATTGGCCTTTGGAATTTTGGGGAGCTTTTGCTTGTCCATTACACGGTGAGTGTTCACTCTCCCTGCTTGTGAACCAATTTCGAGGGAGTTGGATTCATTTCCAAGTTGGTTGATGGAGAGGAAATTAATAACTATAATGGGATATTAATTAAGGATTTTTATTTCCATATTGAAGTTTCATAGAGACGAATTCTCATCTATCTCCCCATTCTCTCGTTCCTTCTTGTCCATTCCCCCACACTAACATTTGATGGCACACTTGTCGGAGTGATTCTTGCACCGTTATAAGGATATTTGATTCCCAAGGTTTGATTTATGATGTATGGATCTGTAATTTCATGTCCATATTATCTGTAATTCTAAATATCAAGAATACACATGTTAGAGACTCACATTCCCATGTTCTTGAATAACTAGTTTTCATGGATTTGGCTTCAATATTGAAGTAGCTTTATATCATATTTGTATGAGGACATTTATATGGGTTTTATGATGATGGGGAATACATATATGATGTATGTATCTGTAATATTATTTCCACATTCTCTTTAAGTCTAAATATCATATATACATGTATGAAAATCTTGCATACTCATGCCCTTGTATCACTAGTCTTCATGAATTTTGGCTTCAATCTTGAAGTAGTTTTATACTAGATTTGTATGAGGGATATTCTATGAGTTGGATGATGTTGGGAAATAAATATATGATGTATCAATATTTAATTTAATGTCCTTATTATAGTTGGATCGAAATCCAATAAACTCATGTGTGAAAAGCTTGCATTCCCATGCCATTGAGTCACTAGTTTCCATGACTTTGGCTTCAATCTTGGAGGAGTCTTGTATCAGATTTGTATGAGTGATGTTCTCTGATTTTGATGATTTTTTGAAAAAACATATATGATTTTCTAATATGTAATTTCATGTCCCTATTCTCTGTGGGTTGAAATCCAAGAAATCCATATGTGAAACTCTTCCAATTCCATGCTACTAATTCACTAGTTTTCATGTATTTGACTCCCATACTGAATGAGTTGTATACAATACTTGTATGAGGGTATTTATATGGTGTTTAATAATATTGGGGAAGAAATTTTTATTTTGTATATGGTCTCTATATTTCACATCCTTATATAATCCTTTAACTCTACCTTTCATATGTCAAAATCGAGCTAGTTATGCAATTTCCCCATAAGCAATTTCATTGAAAGTTATCAAACGAATGTGGAAATATATAATCAGTTTGCAGAACTAATAACCATGTGTAATTGAATTCCATTAGGTCTTATAAAATTCCCCATACTCATATTAAAAATTTTGTATGTTCGTACATGAGTTGGGAATCCCAGTTGGCCTACACTCTGGGGGGGATTTCGTCACAATTTCCTAGTAAATTTTGGCATTTTTGTCATCATCCCCAAACAAGGTTTCAGAGGTATAAAGTCTGATAAAAAGTATCCATAAACTACTTTGGGATGTTTTAATACTGACCATACCATTTCTTGTCAAATTCGGGATCATTTAGTGAAAGTTGGAACCCTCTAGAGTCATGACTAGTTAAGCTCGAATTTTGCCCAAATTGCACTTTTCTCCAAAAATCCCAAAAAGGGATAGTGACATTTTTATAGTTCAAATTTAGGAAATGGCTTAATTTACATGTGAAAACTTGATTATTAATGAATATAGTCCACTATTTATTCTTTTCAAATGTTTTTATAAAAGGAAGATGATTTGATGGTTGAGAACCTCATGCAGACTAAATTTTAACTCTAAGCTACCCATAGGTGGCTTTTAAATTGAATTATTCTCCATGTCATCACTAGGATTTTAGGTTTAATTTAATTTTGGATATATTAAGTTTATTTTAATTTGGAATATATTAAAATTTAATGGGAATTTAGATTTTTTAGGTAGAATTTGTTGAGGTGTAAAATTATGAAAAAATGGTTTGTTCATTCGAAACTAGATTAGGGTGTGTAAATTTAAATGAGAGAAACATGATATGTACAAAAATAGGAATTAGTTTAAATATATACCTAATTTTAAATTGTTATCGAGATGTTTCATATGGAGAGATGGGTTTTTCTCTTTCCTTCTCCAAATTTTCAAATCTTTCATAATTTATGCCTTTGCCCCTATGTCTCTCTCATTTATGTATATATCCTAGTACACATATAATCAAATTTATGAAAAATATCAAAAGATACAAATACCCAAGTCAAAATTTTATTATGTAGCCCTTCAAATCGTTTTACCTGATTCTTCCCTGCAATTCTTCTAATCTCTCATTCTCTGCCTTCCATTCAGTTTTAGTTAATTAATTAGCCTCCAAAGTTGAAATTGTCTTTTCAAAGCAAATGAAATTAACTCTAATGACCAACACATCCCAAACAATAAAAAAAGATTCTACTAAGGCTAGAATGTATGTAAATGACACTAAATATATTAACACACACACTCAAGAACTTGGGATTAGAGTTGGAAGTAGTTAAGGAGGATTGAATTGTTTAATTTCAAGTTGGGGGTAGCTAAAACGACTTGAAGGAGCATTGTTCATTACATAATGTTACAACTTACTAAATTTTAGCATTGTAGATGGATTTAGTAGGGGGTCTCTGAATCCATTTACAATGTTAAAATTTAGCAAATTGTAAAATTCATTTTCAAAATTGTAATTTTCCACAGTTGGGGTGACACAACTAAAAATGACTAACATAAATGACTAATTCATATTATTAATCATTGTTATCTAGTCATATTTGTATTCTTGTGACTAAATTAGTCATTTATATTTTAGTCACTTGTTATCTAGTTGTATATTTTATCCTATGACTAAATTAGCCATTTATCTTAGTCGTTTTTAGTTGGCTCCCTTAAAATTTCTAAATTTTAGTCTCTTATCCCTTGAAAACAATGTGGTGACTAAATTTTTTAGTCACCTAGTCATTTATCTCTCATTTTTTACTAGTGTTGGGCTAGTTTGGCTTTCATGGGTTTATAAACAATTTTGGTTAGTGGATATTTGAAGCTTCTTTACAACTAGAGTTGTACAAGGAATTTCAATGGAAATGTTAATATGTAGTGATGATTAAAGGTGTTAATGAAATTCGAAAAATAATCTAAGGCACCTATCCACATTATATTTTAGAATTTAGAACGTTTTAGCAAGGTTAATGGGTATTGTAGATTTTTATGAGATTGGACTCAAGGTTGTCAATATATTTCTAATTAAAGATGCGGTCAAAGTGAATATTAATGAATTAATGTGGTTAGATAGGAATAAGCTTAAGGCAGTGATTGTTGAAATTTGTAGCTCGAGATGTCCTTCATGTGATGATGCCTAACATAAAGAGACAATAAAAGTGGTTTCTCTAGAAAAGTGAACTTTATATTATAAAGTGATTTTATGATTATAAAGACCAAATAAATTTTACTTTATAAAGTATAAATGAGTTCTATTTTATAATGTTAAAAATGACTTTTTGTATTTATTGTATTTAATGACTTAAAGTGTATTTAATGAGAACTTAAATCCTAGCCTTTAATGATGGGAATGAATCTCATCCATTGGATTAAAATAAGTTAAAGAGGTTAGGGTTAGGTCATTAATGAGAAAACTACAAAATGATTTCTAAAAGAGAGAACATATTTTTTTCATCAATTGTGTGAGAAGCACATGAGAGAAGAGAGAGAGGAAAGAGTAAGAAGAAGCTAGAAGGAAGATTGAGGGTGCAAATTTCAAGACATGGAGAAAAGCACACAAACCAAGGAGATTTACAGTTCGTACACCTAATAAATAAGGACTGTACCATGAGTTTTTACCAGTCTTTACAAACACTCTATTGGCACAGAAATTGAGGGAATATTATGCACAATTGTTTGAGGCAGTGATTGTAGGAAATAGATTATACAGTCCATACTATACTTGTAACATATTTTTGGGCATTGTTCCTGAGGTTTAGTATTCCTTTTTAGGGTGAAATTTGTACAAGAGGTCATACTAATGTTAGTCAAAGTTTGGCACATTTTTCAAGGTTTTTGGGATGAGATAAGTGTTGTTATTTATTGTTGTTCATAAAGTGTGTAATCTTGAGAAGTTGTTTTGAGTTTTCTCTTAGTAAAGAATATCTTCTATGTGGTTGTCCCCTTGTGAGTTTTTTCAACAATAGTTTGACTAAAAAATCAAGTGTTCGGTGTGTTAATCGCTTGTTGATTAACTTTAATTTTTTTCTGCTGCAAATATACTTGAATATGTGTTTCCTATTTCAAATTACATTGGGAAATGTGCATATTATTTGCATTTAATGTTGAGACTTGTAAAAGAATGAAATCAAAGTTTATGCCGAGTGTTTGACAAATCACTGAATGAGATATTTAATCATTTTGTGAAAAATTTACATGGTATCATATCTAGGGCTCTGAGAAGATCAATGAACAATGATTTGACACATTTCCATGCAAGAGATTTGCAAATAGTTGGTTGTTGACTGGAAAAGACAAAGGGAAAGAAACTAGGTTATATATTTGATCAGGTGGTTGAGATGGCTTGTGCCAGTTTAAGAGTTGAGGATAGTTTGGACGTGGTTGCAAATTTTAGCCCATGGAAATAGAGGATAGTGTTTCTTCTACAAGAGTGTGAGTTGTGGGATATTTTGAACAAAACACAAAAGAAAATTTTGATAGTTCTTACAGATGCTAGTATTTTGGACGAGTATAAAAAAATAACATAAAGGTTAAAAAAACATCCTTGATGCCATAAAATATCATGTGATTCCACATGTGACAGGTAAGGAAAATTCCTTTGAAATGTGGGATTCCTGAACTAAACTTTACCAAATTTCCAATGAAAATCGAAAGATGGTATTGAGGGGAAACTAAAAAGCATAAGAATGACTAAGAATGAAAATGTTCCCTCTTATATTACAAGGATAACTCAAGTGAGATATGAGTTGGGCTCTATTGGGGAGGTTATTGCCAACAATGAACTTTTGCAAACAACTTTGAATGGTGTGACCAAACCATGGGATATTTTTGTCGAAGTTGTTTTTACAAGAGAAAATATACCTAAGTGGGATCGTCTTTTGGATGACTTCATATAGGAGGAAAATGGAAGAGGATATATGTATGGGAGTTCATCCAATGGTGATGATGAGAAGGATGTGTAACTTTTATCTAATGGAAAGAAGAAGAAGGGATCGAAAAGTGGATCCAAATCAAAGAAGGACATGAGCTAAGTCAAGTGTTTTGCATGTCAGAAGTTTGGCCATTATGCAGGCCATTGTCTGAATGAGAAGAAATACAAAAATGTAGCAGCATCACCTGAGGTAGAAGAGTATTCTAATATGATTGAGAAGGATTTCTCATTGGCCTTAGTTCTTTCGAGCAGCAGTGTGGTAAAGTGTGTGGAAACTTACATATGGTTTTTGGATAGTGGGGCATTGTACCACATCATAGGGACATGAGTTATGTTCCTGATTTTTTCAGATGTTGACTCGAGTATGCATGTTGATAGTGGGATCAAAAATACACATGCAGTGGAAGGAGTTGGATGTGCAATATTCCACCTAAAGTCAGGAGGACATATAGAGGTGTCCAATGTGTACCCTGGACCAGAGCCGAGGAATAATTTTATTTCAGTGTCAACTCTAGAGGATGATGGATATGAAGTCCTACAATGCAATGGACAAGTGGTTATTTATCCATTGGGAGAGATTTTGGATGCACCATGAGTGCTTTACACTCAACATGGATGAATGTTGTTGTTGAAAGGACAACTTTTAGTTAGTGAGTCGAGTTAGATCTCTGGTTTAGTAGTGGTGACTAAGTCAGCCACACATGAGACTACATTCAGTTCAGTCAAGAAGCCAAGATAGTATGAGATGAATTAGGAGGATGAGTAGGATGGTGAGGTGGACTCTCAGTTCAAAGGTTTTGAGCACATGTCTTTAGTTTAGAGTCCAGGGAAGGTAGTGAGACGAGATCCTAAGTCAAAGGGAGCTTCTACAATGGATAAGGTATTGAACTTGGAGACAAATCCAAGGGGTGGTGAAAGTATTCGAAGGACCTCCCTCACTAAGAGAGAGTGTTGAAATTTATAGCTCTATATGTCCTTCATGTGATGATGCCTAACATGAAGAGACATTAAAAATGGCCTCTCTAGAAAAGTGAACTTTATATTATAAATTCCAAGTGACTTTTACTTTATAAATTTTAAGTGAGTTTTGTTTTATAAATTTAAAAGTAACTTTTTGTATTTATTATATTTAATGAATTAAAGTGTATTTAATGAGAAATTGAATCCTAGCCTTTAATGATAAGACTAAATCTCATATGATTGGATTAAAATAAGTTAAATAGGATAGGGTTAAGTCATTAATGAGAAAAGCACAATTTTTTTTTAGAGAGAGAGGATATTTTTTTAATAAATTGTGTGAGAAGCACATGATAGAAGAGAGAGAAGAAAGAGAAAGAAGAATTTAGAATACATCTTGATGGCACAAATACCAAGACAAGGAGAAACACACACAAACCAAGGAGAATTACCAGTCCGTACAACTAAGAAAGGAGGACTATAAAATGAGTTTTTACCAATCCATACAAAATTATACTGGCACATAAATCGAGGGAATATTATGTATAGTTTTTTGAGGCAATGATTTGCTGGAAACAGATTGTATATTCTAGATTGTAATTGCATCCTATTTCTCAATGTTGTTCTTGAGCTTGGTATTCTTTATAAGAGTGAAATCCATACAAGAGGTCATATTGTTTTTGGTCAATGTTTAACATAGTTTTCAAGGTTTTTCAGATGAGATAAGTGCTTTATTTATTGTTTTTCATAAAGTGTGTAAGCTTGAGAAAATTTTCTGGATTTTATCTTAATAAAGAATCTCTTCTATCTGGTTTTCCCCTTGTGGGTTTTTCCAGGGTTAGTTTGACAAAAATTCAAGTGTTCAGTGTGTTAATTATTTGTTGATTACCTATCATTTACTTTTTTATTCCAAATATACTTGTATATGTGTTTCAAATTTCAAGTTACATTGGGAAATGTGCATATGATTTGCATTTAATGTTGAGACTTGTAGAAGACTGAAATCAGAGTTTATGCCAAGTGTTTGACAAAATCATTGAAATGGATATTTAATCTTTTGTGAAAATTTTACAATGATCATCAAGTGGGTTTGAAAGGAGATGACTACATGGCTAATTAATGGGGGTCTTAGATACTTGGAGATCATAAATATCTTTAGTGAGGGGCTTATTGTCTATGAGGTTATGCACCATACTAGTTTGCTAGAAAAAGGAAGTGTGACTAATGTTACTGTTGCAATGACATATGCTAGACAAAGTAGGAAATCATACATCTATGAAGCATGTCTTGAATATAATTTTGAGGCTTTAACAAGAAAATCAAAAGATGTGAATTTATTGATATTTTCTGTAAACTACATTGACTATTAGTATTTGTAGGTCCAATATGTAATGTTTTTCATGTTTATTATTTAGTTTCTTTAGAATTATAGGTCCATCATTTGTTAATGTGGTTTATGTCTTAGAATGGATTGAACAGCTATGATTTTAAAGTGGCTTGTGTCTTAGAATGGATAGAATAGCTATGATGTCTTGATGATTGAGTTTTGAAGTATAGTATAATAAAGCCTTGGCCTTTGCAAGCATTATATAGTTATAAATATTATTGTGTCATTATTTTTGGGATAATAAGTTTTATATGAATGGAAAAAGAGATGCTAGTATTATTCACGATTCAAAGTATACAAGAGCATGAAATCTACCTAAAAATCATCACTACTAATGGAAAATATCATCAAATTTTTATCTTGAGTCCCACACTAGGAAGTACTCTATTTGAACATTTTATTCCCTTCGTCAACAAATCTTGGTGTTGTCAACAATTAGGTTTGTTTGGTGCATATCTCCCCAACCAAGATGAGGATGCGACTTCCTATTGAGTATGGATTTATGGAAACAATTGATTATTTCCTTGTACTCCTTCTTTTGTTGGCAACATATGATACCTCTTATCATTGTCCTTCTTTTGTTGGTAATATCTAACACCTCTTATCATTGCTTTTTATTTGAGTTCCAAAATATGATGAATTGAGGAAAATAAATATTCTCTCTTTTTTCTTTTCTTTGACAAGTTATTTTTTTGTTTTGCTCAATTTCATTAGGAGTTCATGTATATCACAAGATAAAATTAGTAGATCAAGTTAATGTGAAAAAACTATTGCTATATGTTAGATTAGAGCAATGTCACAAGTGCATAACTTGATATAAATAATAACCCTAAAGAATTAAATAATGTCTAGTCTTAAGGATTCTAGGAACTGCTCTTCCAATTAATCAACGTAGAGACCAAAAAATATGGCAAAAAGTGGATAGGATTTCTTAGCACTGATAATATTTTCTAGTTTGAACTTGTGTTACAACTTTGTGTTAACCTCCTATAGATGTTCTAGGATATAATCCTCGAGAAGAATAGTTTCTTGATAATGACATCTAAAGCTTTATAAAAGGTCCACAAATTAATCAAATACTTAGGATTTAGTAGATTTTTCATAGTAATCTTCTTTAGATGTTCTAGTCTATAAGCCACTGGAAGAACATGGGATTGAAAATGATAAAATGTTTACCAAATTCCACCAAGAAACAACATAATTTTCCTTTATTATTTTTTTCTTATTATGTAATACCCTAGTTTTGACCCCATGACATAAATTTTGTAAATATTGATGTAAAAGGATAGAAGCCAAAAAAAAATGGTTAGGATAACCAAGACATATGTAAATATGTACATTTTTATATTAATATAAAACATCTAATGGTTGCAAAGGAAGAAGCAAGAAGAATTTATGGGGGGCTATGAATCCACAAGAGGGGAAGCGATAGTGGAGTTGATATTATTTCTGTAGCCTTAGCCATTTATACCAAGTTCTTAAATATTGATTAAGAGCCATGATATAATTAAAACATTGTTTAATTATCCAAAGAATGGGATTAAGAGGGAAAAATGGTCACATATGGAGAAGCCACATGGAAATCTAAGACATGCTTATAAACGTGATAATTTGAGCTTAAGAAGGGTTAAGTTCCTCATGATTGTTACCATCGAATTTCTTTTTGACTCTCTTGCCATCATCTTGGACTTCCATAACTTGGAACTGTAACAAAGAATGAAGATTTCATTGTAGAACATGAATTACGCATGCCATCAACCTGGGTACATTGGTGTGTGAGAAGAACCTAGCTTGCAACTTGTGCCCTAAAGTCCCAATTCGAAGGCTTCCTCTCCATCATGTGCTGGAGTGCTAGAAGGGAATTGGAGGCTACTCGATGAATTGTTAACTCAGAGAAGGGGGATTATTCCTAACATTATGTAGGTTGATGGGGAAGGATAATTGAGGATTGAGACAACTTTGGAGGGGTTTCAGGAACTAGTGGGTTGTATGAGAGATTCAACTGTATAGAGTGGAATTCAGGAAGAGCTTTGTCCTTGTGGATTGAGAGAGATGTATACCCTTGTCTTATTACTCCACAGATGCGGAACCTCTTGAGAGTTGTCGACCTCCTCAAGTTATATTAGGAGGACACATCCCTCAAGGGGAACACTACATTCCTCACCTAGTTGATCGCACGCTAGGATCACCATAGGCGTGCATTCCGAGTTGGTCCCAATCAGTGGTACTAACCCACTCAAGAGGACATATATTTTATCATAAGGATTTATAAGAGAGGTTAGGAATTTACTCAGTTCCCCGAGGTCCCAGTTGGAGCTACATCATCGTCTCATCTCATATATGTTTAAAGGTATGTTGATCCCAACATCCTTGAGCCTACTTAGTTTCAGGTCAATGGTGGGTAGATATTCATTGCTTCTTTTGATAGAGAGGATGTTAGGCGCCTCTCTTTTTTGGTGGCGACCATCGCGCACATCACTAGTGATGGGAAGCACATTAGCTTCCCTCTATTATATTATGTTGATTCTTTATTGTAGGAACCTAGATGCATTAGGTGGTTTGCTATTTTTTTATGACAATTTTGTTATGCTCTTAGTCAATGTCGTGCATGTATTGGTGGGAGGGTGAACTTCCCTTTCAATTCAGAGTTGTTTTGTTTATTTTTTGAAAGATTTTAGGCCACCGAGATATATTTTGATTAACACCCTCCTAGGTTGATGAGAGGTGTGCATATACACATATAGGGGTAGATGATTGCTAAGAGGGGGCAACCTGGATTTCTAGCGTGGATCATTGGGGATGTGATCGAGATGTTGGGAAGCGATGACCTACCTAGGTTAGACATGATTGCATATCCATATGTCAGATTGGATTGGAGAGGTCATCCCAACATATTATTCACTCACGACGAGCCAAAAAATTATATAGGTAAATTTAGCATTATGTTTGAATTAATCTAGTTTCATTTTATTCTTTTTATACTTAATGAAAAAGAAAATTATTTTAAATTGTTATATTATATTCATGTTTATTGAATTCCTCTTATTATTATTGTGTACTATATATTTTACATGCGTTGGGACATTTGATGGTGTTGTGCCGCATCCTCCAGTTCATGATGAGGAGGATATGGATATGGATGCAACTCATCCTTAGGCACCACATTTACCCAGATTCAGCCTTCGACACAGGCCATATGAGAGTTTTCAATAGGACATCGTAGATAGATTATATATGATGTTGGAGGATCGATGGGTTCTTCCTATACATGTGAGGCACATTATCAATGAACCTCAATGCATAGAGATGTGGAGGATGCTCCCTAATGATATGACAAGGTTGGTGCAGCAAATTTTTGGTTCTTGCTATATTTAATATGGTATCCATCATAGCAGCTCATCGTCAGATGTTGGATAGTCCACATCCTTCTCCACTAGTTGATTCAACTAGGAGAGAAACCTCCACATCCAATGCACCTCCTCCCCCTTCACCTTTGACATCTCATACACCTCCTCCTCCTCCACCTTCAATGTCTCATCCACCTCCTCCTCCACCTTCTTCAACAACATCCAATCCTCTTCTCCTACTCGACCTTCCTAATCCTGATCCTGCATCATCATCTCCTCTACTCCTACTCAATCAACACTTCAATCCTACTCATTGGCCCAACCATTCACTAATTCCCGCTTCACTCGTTTCTATTTTAGAGATGCTCAGAGAGGGTTACACTTTGTCTTGATGGACCTGTCCCTCCTTCTCTCATACCTCTTTTTCTTTATGGTATAGGTATTGATTCCTCTGGATTTGCTGGAAGAGGTGTTGATACTACCTTTGGATCTATTGGTGAAGGTGATGATGCATCTAGATCTAGTCGGAGAGATATTGATGATGCCTCTGCTAGCGAAGGTGTAGTAGATATGTCATAGCAGTTATTGCACTATAGATATATTATTATATTTGACATATTGTATCATGAATTTGATGTTATATATGTTGATATCTATATTTATACTGCATTTTTCATGTTTATGTTGATTTCGATGTTTATTTATTTATGTGGTGAAAATGATGATCATGGAACATTAATTATGTTTACGTTTGTTATTAGTTATGTTTGTTAAATGATGTTTAAATTTGTTAGTTGTATATGTTACATGAATATGTCACGTAATATTATGATGGTACGTTCATGCTCATTTTAGGTTTTATGTTAATTATGGAATGATGGTATACATGATGGTGTTTATTTTTATGTTTATTAGATGCAGGTGATAACAATAATAATGGTATGTTTATGCTTATGTCGTGAAAATGATGATTATGCATTTAGGTTTTTGTTAAAAATTATGGTTATGTTTATGTTTATGTTTATGTTTATGATGGCATGGTCATGATGTTTATGTTTGCTAGGTGTTGAAAATGATGATTATCGTATGCTTATGTACTAAAAGAGCTTTGTACTATTCAAAATCATGTGGGTCTTTAAATCACTAATTTTTTATTTAGTTGACAAAAAATATCACAATTTAGATTGTAAATTAGGGATGAATTTATGGAAACTATATGATTTATGATTGTTGTATAATTTGTCATAGTATCATGTACATTATTTTTTATTTAGTTTGTCATAGTATTATGTTTGTGTAATATTTTTTTATTTGGTGTTCTTATTATTTTTATCTAATTTCTATGAATATTATATTGTATTGTAATTTTCTTAATAATGTAGTAATATTTGTCATAATATTATACTATATAATGATATATTTATTTTTGTTGCAACTATATGTTGAGCATGACAAAATAATATATAACATGATTTTTAATAAGAAAATTAACACTTTATTGTATAATGTTGTGCATAACTTAATTATATATTCAAATGATAAACATAATTGAATCTTATTTAATTTATAAGTATGATTGCCAATCATCATAACAAAAAGTCAAGTATTACCATATAATATTATTATAATATATGAATATGAACATCCCAAAAAAATGTAAATATGAACACCAATATGACCTATCAATGTGTTAGCACTATGTTTGAAATTTTGAATTATGCGCTTGTAAGGTTGAAAGTGGTCCTATTTGATGAAATTTTAAGGAAATGCCTTTCAGGTTATAGGGTTAGCACATTTTTCATTGGGAGCTGTCGGATGAAGAGTAGATTGTGATCTATAGTGATAGATATTTTCTGTAGATTGAAACATGCAGTAGTAGGAATGGGGTAAAGAGTATCGAGCTTTGACGATTCAGATTCAAGATGGTGAAAATCAGCAGTGAAAAATGATCCTGTGGAGCATAGATGCAAGGAAGGATTTAATTCTGAGGTTTGTGAAGTTGGTTAAATGGGAGAAGTATTGGAGGGTCGAGGTCAATGCAAATCCAGATCGATGGCCATAAATGATTCTGCTCGATAAACACGCACAGAGGGAGAAACTTTTCCAAATCGTGGAATTTGTTAAAAGGAGAAAGGAACGGGCGGTTGAGATAAAGGCGGAGATAGATCTATAGGCATAGCCAGTTCCGTGATCTGAACTAGCACGGATAAATTTGATATTTTGAATTGAAAAAAGTGGTAGGGGCTACAAAGATCAACGGTCATGACACGAGGTCAGGGTTGATCGACAGACATGGTAAATTCCACGATCTAAAGGTGCCCAATCGATTGAATGAGGGAATATTGATGAAGTGTTAAGGTCTCCAAAGTTGAATGGTCCTAATGAAGGTATTTTATAGATCAATGGTCGATGTTGATTCTCCCAAGTCAAGTTGTGCAGGTGGTTAGTGTTGGAATTTGGTGTGAAGATCCTACGTACCAAATGCTTAGATTGCAAAGGAAAGGATCCACATGGAGTTGAAAGGGTTTGTTCCTTCTGAGATGTGGAGCTGACGATAACCCAAATGAATGTATGAAGCGCTAGCATGGAAAAGATCGAAATGCTATGCGAATGGATAAGGTAGGAATTCTCGAACCCCCTGAGTATTTCTAAAAATGGAAATGAGGGGAGGCCATGTACATGTGTACGATGGATACAGGATGGGTTCAGATCAATGGTCTAGAATATTTCAACCTAGTAAAGGTCGTGTCCTGGTCAGGTCTGGTATAGAAAGGATATCCTCACATACGATCTAACCAATAATCATATCCCTTGACGCCATTTGTGACATGCCTTAGGTGAAAATTATGTCCACTACATCACCAACCTTCCTGATTCCAGAGATCTGTCACGAGGCTTACGTAAGAAGAAGCAGGAGATCATGAACTTGGATCTTTGAAGTGACGAATTTGGGATTTACACGAAGCAAAGGGATGCGGTTAGCCAAAATCGTTCTAAATACCATCGTCAGTGTAAGTGAAAGGGCAAAGAATGTCAGGCTCAAATGTCGTGATCCATAAGGACCAACTATGGAGTGTGCAATAATGTTGACCAGTCATCTCCGTGTCCATCTTGATAAACCTATATAAATGCCACCCTCCAGAGCCATTGAAGAGCAGGAGATAAGTGAACGCTGAGGAGAAAATTCAGAGCGTTAATTTGCATAAGGGTTTGGGTTTTTTGGAAAATTGCAATGGATGTTTGGTTTGAGAAGCTTGACTGTCAGAGAGTGTTAATGGTTGGTGAACATGCCTTTATGTTCCTATATCATCCTAGGTGTTTACACCAGGAAAACACTAGCCATTGGGGAACAGACGTAAAGCACTTTGAGAGATATACTTGTTTTTAGATAGCCATACATCCTATTGCACAGTGCCTGGGTTTTCATGTCCTATGGGTGTCCCTCCGGAACCCCCAAAATAAATCACTACCTCCAAAGTCTCAGTACGTGGTGACCATGTTTAGCATTGACTAGTAGGAGCGAATTCTCGTACTGGAAGGGTGGGTGTCCAAAGTATTCATCATCGCCTTTGTAAATTCCACTTGCTAACTTTATCTGAGGTGGTGAGGAGGTCGAAGGTGCACCCCACCGTATTTCCTGTAGGAGAGCCCACCTCTATGGAGGTGAGGAGTACAATAATGACAATCCACTGCGAAGGCTTGTTTCTGCCAGAAGCGATGATACCCTTATTCAAATCCCCTCATATAGTAGTGTTACCCGTAGAGGGGGGAGATGTGAAGAAGGCTAAGCATGGAGAGGATATAAACTCCTTTTCCAGCTCTGAAACCATGTAGAAAGGTGCCTTTGAGCAAGGAATTATTTTTTTTCCATGAAGGGAAGGACATGCTGCTGACTCGGTAGACAGACAGGTGGTCGAGCCCAATCAAAAAAGATCCACCAGAAGCATACCTAGACGTCATTTGCATGACCCACAAGCTCAAAACCAGAAACATCGTGCTACCATCCAAATCGAGCATGTACATTAGCTCCATGATGTTTATTTAAATATATGTAAACCGTGGAGGAAGCAACATGCTCTAGTTGTTAGTTCTGATTACAACTGTAAATAGTTTCAGATCTTATTTCCGAGGATTATCCTCGGGGGTCTACAACATTATGAATGGGATCCCCACAGAGGGGAGAAGGGGGTTTGGTTTTCAAGAGAAGAGAGGCTCTGCATTGTAATGGGTTTCTATTTTCTTAGAGATGAATAAAATTGTAGAGGAGGAATGTTAAACCTCTCATGGCAGAGATTCATGTGCCATATTTTTCTTCAATAAAGGATTTCTTTATGTGATAGTTTATCCTGTTTTCACTCCATTTTGTATTTGATTTCATGTTTGATCATTAGTGTATATGGGCCAAAATTCATCTTGCATGCTCTAGGTCCATTGTTCAATCATTTTCAAAACATTTTCTTCTTAATGGGTTGTTTCCTTCTGTCTGCTAATCAACCTGCTAATACCTCTAGATTGAGGAAAGGTTGTCTACCTTGCCTCTGTCCATAAAAATTCATACTTCCTACCTCCTGCAACCTACTTCAGAACTGATTGTTGACTCCATTTCCCAATGGTCTCCTCCATGATTGTCCCACCAAACTTTATAAAAACAAATTGGTTCTATCATAAATCTGACCTTTTGATTGTCTTTGATTGAATATCTTGAGTATAAAAACTTTGTAAATAGTGAGAGATCCCTCTATGACTGTATTAGGTTAGAAATACAGTCTAGAGTGGTTTTTGTTGTTACCTTAGGATTTACCTTTCACAACCTGGGTACATTCTGAGTGTTAACAAAGTGGCGTCGTTGCTGGGGACGAAGCTTCAAATCCTCCCTAGGTATGAACGACATAGTTCCAGATTTGATTGTTGATGGTGAACAATAGTCAGACATCAAGAAGGTTGTGCATCTTTCACTTAATGACTCCATTCTCAGAGAATCTAGCTTACAGTGACTCCACTGGGTATATGATCCAGAGATCAAGTTTTCAAGGAAAACTGGAAGGCTCTACTGGGGAAATGAGCTCATTATAAAAATATAGAAATGAATGATAAAAGGATAAGGTACTCAAGTTTCAGTTTTCTCCAAGATGTCTTATCATTTTTTTAAAATGTTTTACTATCTTTTCCTAAGCTTGTCAAAACAGCTTTTGATTATGCATTGCATTCAAAACAACACCATGAATTTACTCCTGTATATCCTTCTTTATGAATTGAAATTATTCCATCACCCTATATGTTTTATTTTGATCTAGATCTTTCATTCAAACCACATGACGTTAAAGGCCACCCTTGTGAGCCTCATGAAACCATAGTTGACAATACTTACATTCCACATAGCTCTGTTTCTTCCAATATCCCAAACTGATACAGACCACTGTACTTAGCTCTTATTCTTCATGATTTCCCTACAAAAAAATACAAGTACCTTCCTAAGTTTGATGGAGAATCCAAGAACCTTACAACTGAAAAACATTTTCAAGCCTTTGAGCATTTCCTTGACCTCTTTGAAGTAGAACATGTTGATGTCTGCATGAGGTATTTTTCCCAATCTTTGCAAGGAAATTATAAGGAATGGTTTAAGCACTTGCATCTTGAATCCATCAGTACATGGGAATCATTTTCTGACATATTTTTGAAATTTTGGGGTAAGAGAAGGCTATTAGACCAAATACTTTCAGATTTCTATTCCCTGAAGAAACAGGAGGGTGAAACCATGTCTAGTTTTAACAGGAGGTTCGCAAGATTTTACTATAACATGCCAAAAGGAATCTAGCCTCTTGAAAATGCTGCTAAGATTCATTATGTAGCTTCCTTTCATCTTGAAATGTTATTACTTCTTTTGGAGAAAAAGTCAATCGCATTGTAGCACATGTTTATTGATTGTTTGGAGGTGGAAGATAATATTAGGATGTCCAAATTTTTTTCAGACCAAGACCATGATGATAAAATGGAAAAGAAATTAGACTTGGTTGAGCAACATAAACAAAAAGAAAAATTCTCTGTGCTTCTCAAACCCTCTCTTAGTAAAACGAGAAATGATCAACCCAAAGATGTAGAAGAAGATGGTTTTACTAATTTGTTTTCTAAAGATTGCAATCAGCCTGTTACAAATTCTGATAGTGGTGATTTTAAAAAGGATTTCAGTATGCCCATATATGATGAATATGAGGATGAATTCCTGGATGTTATACCTACAAAACTAGATATGGATTCAAGGTCTATTAGTGAAGAAAAGCTGACTGTAATACAAAGTCAGAAGGATGAAAAAATAGAGGACAACGAGTATGTTGAAGGTGACAGTTTACCTTTGTGTTATTCTTCATTTGAACTGATAAGACAAATGATTAAAGCCTCTAAACAAAAACATAAATTTGAGGATATGGTACATTTCATGAACTTGTTTGAAATAGAAGATGATGAGGATGAACAATCATGTAGTCAATATCAGCTCATGGATAAATCAGTGGTTTGCAATGAGGCATTGGATCACAAAGAAAGAGGTGAGGGTTCCCAAATAAATTCTTATTTTAATCTTTCACATTCAGAAATTTCATCCCATAAATAAGGATTGTGTTTGCTTGATTCTGTTGGAGAAAAGAATGATATTTCTGCTGCATATAAGGAAGGTGAAGTTTTAAATTCAGAAATTTTGAATGAAATTGTGGATATTTCATTTGAAATTAGTCATGATAGTTCCTTTCAAAGTTGTTTTGAAGATCAGTTTGACAGTATGCTAGAGGAGTTACATTTTGGACAGCTTTGCTATGGCAAGCAAAAGACAGAGTATGTTGAAAGTTGTCATGTTTTCTATGATCCGGTGGCAGAATACATGGAGAGGCTCGATCATGGTAATGACTAGTTATATCTATACTGTAAAGATCAATTTCTTTGTTATAACCTTCTTCCATTAAGTCTATCATCTCTGTTTTTATCAAACATGAAGAGAGAGTTAGTTTTTGGGATCATTTACTTGATTGGCTTCATTGGAAGTGGGATTTTACTTGATTGGGAATTTGGGCTTAGTTAAGTAGGATAGGTAGGCATGAATAAGCTCGACATGGAAAGAATTTATTTTAGTAGTTTTTAGTTTAGTTTCCAAGCGCTGTCCAATTATAGGTTAAAGTCTGCAGTTACAGTCATTTTCAATTTTCAGAGTATGACTAGGTGATAGTTTATAGATTGACAAGAATTTGCCTGCGGAATAGTCCAGTTTATGGTCCACCTCAGAGTTGGTTGAAAGTTTCATAGAAAGTCTAAGAGCATCCAAATGGACCTGGCACATGATCTACGAGGTTCTTTGCTACCTCGCTGGGAGGATAACATCCCTAATGGAGCCATCTATTAGCACTATGTTTGAACTTTTGAATTATGGGCTTGTAAGGTTGACAGTGGTCCTATTTTATGAAATTTTAAGGAAATTCCTTTCAGGTTATAGGGTTAGCACATTTTTCATTGGGATTCGTTGGATGGAGAGTGGATTCTGATCTACGGTGATAGATATTTTATGTAGATTGAAACATGCAGCGGTGGAAATAGGGTAAAGAGGGCCGAGCTTCAACGGTTCATATTCATGATGGTGAAAATCAGTGGCGAAAAGATATTCTGTGGAGCAGAGATGCGAGGAAGGATTTAATTTTGAGGTTTGTGAAGTTGGTTAAAGGGGAGAAGTGTTGGAGGGTCGAGATTGATGCAAATCCAGATCGATGGCCCTAAATGATTCCGCTCGATAAACATGTGCAGAGGGAGAAACTTTTCCAAATTGTGGAATGTGTTAAAAGGAGAAAGGATCAGACGGTTGAGATAAAGGAAGAGATAGATCTGCAATCGTAGCCAATTCCACAATCTGAACTAGCACGGATAAAGTTGATATTTTGAATCACGAAAATTGGTAGGGGATACAAAGATCAATGGTCATGAAACGAGGTCAAGGTTGATCGAAGGGCATGGTAAATTCCATGATCTGAAGGTTCCCAATCGATTGAATGAGCGAATATTGATGAAGTGTTAAGGTCTTCAAAGTTGAATGGTCTTGATGAAGGAAGTTTAGTAATCAACGATCGATGTTGATTCTCTCAAGTCAAGCTGTGCAGGTGGTTAGTGTTGGAATCTGGTGTGAAGATGCTACGTACCAAATGCTCAGATTGTAAAGGAAAGGATACACGTGGAGTTGAAAGGGTTTGTTCCTTCTGATCTGTGGAGCTGACGATAACCCAACTGAATGTATGAAGCACCAACATGGACAAGATCAAAATATTGCATGAATGTACAAGGTAGGCATTCTCGAACCCCCTGAGTATTTATGAAAATGGAAATGAGGGGAGGCCATGTACACGTGTATGATGGATAAAGGATGGGTTCATATCGATGGTCTATAATCTTTCAACCTGGTAAAGGTCGTGTCATGGTCAGGTCTGGTACATAAATGATATCCTCATGTACGATATGACCAATAATCATATCCCTCGATGCCATTTGTAACATGCCTTATGTGAAAATTATGTCCACGGCATCATCAGCCTTCCCAACTCCAGAGATTCATCATGAGGCTTACATAAGAAGCAACAGGAGATCATGAACTTGGATCTTTGAAGCGGAGAATTTGGCCTTTACACGAAGAAAAGGGATGCAGTTAGCCAAAATTGTTCTAAATACTACTGTCAGCATAAGTGAAAGGGAAAAGAATTCTAGGCCCAAATGCCGTGATCCATATGGACATCAATGCAACATCAAAGGAGGCGACGTGGCTGGATTCTCAGCAGGAAATGGAAATCCCCACCCACGTGTACACTCGTGTATCCATTATGATGACCAACTAAGGAGTGTGCAATAATGCTGACCAGTCATCTCCGTGTCCATCTTCATCACCCTATATAAACACCACCATCCAGAGCCACTAAAGAGCAAGAGATAAGTGAACGATGAGGAGAAATTTCGGAGAGTTAATTTGCATAAGGGTTTTTTTTTTGGAAAATTGCAATGGTTGTTTGGTTTGAGAAGCTCGTCTGTTAGAGAGTGTTGATGGTTGGAAAACATGCCTTTACATTCCTTGTATCATACTGGGTGTTTACACCATGAAAACACCAGCCATCGGGGAACATATGTAAAGCACTTTGAGAGATATACCTATTTTCAGATAGCCATACCTCTTGCTGCACGGTGCCTGGGTTTTCATGTCCTGTGGGTGTCCCTCCAGAACTCTTGGAAGCAATCACTACCTCCAAATCCTTGGTACATGGTGACCATGTTTAGCAGTAACCAGTAGGAGCGAATGCTCATACTTGAAGGGTGGGTGTCCAAAGTCTTCATCACCTCCTTTATGAATTCCACTTGCCAACTTTATCTGAGGTGGTGAGGAGATTGAAGGTGCACCCCACCATATTTCCTATAGTAGAGCCGACCTTGAGGGAGGTTAGGAGTACAATAATGACAAGCCACTACGAAATCTTGTTTCTGCCAGAAGCGACACATCTCTTCTTCAAATCCCCTCATAAAATAGTGTTACCCACAGAGGGGGGAGTTGTGAAGAAGTTTGAGCATGGAAAGGATATAAAATACTTTGCCAACTCTGAAGCCATGCAGAAAGGTGCCTTTGAGCACATAATTATTTTTTTTCACAAAGGGAAGGACACGCTGCTGACTCGGCAAATAGACAAGTGGTCGATCCCAGTCAGAAATGAGCCAGTAGAAGCATCGCGAGACGTCATTTTCATGACCCGCAAGCTCAGAACCAGAAACTTCATGCTTCCATCCACACCGAGCACGCACATTAGCTCCATGATGTCTATTTAAATATATGTAAACCATGGCGAAAGCACCATGCTCTAGTTCTTAGTTTTGATTATGACTGTAAATAGTTTCAGATCTTATTTCCGAGGATTAGCTTCGGGGTCTGTGACATTATAAATGGGCTCCCCATAGAGGGGAGAAGAGGGTTGGGTTTTCAAGAGCCAAGAGGCTCTGCATTGTAATGGGTTTCAATTTTCTCAGATATGAATAAAATTGCAGAGGAGGAACCTTAAGCCTCTCATGGCAAAGATTCCTGTGCCATCTTTTTCTTCAATAAGTGATTTATTTATGTGAAAGTTTATCATGTTTTCACTCCATTTTGTATTTTATTTCATGTTTGAGAATTAGTGTATATGGGCCAGAATTCATCTCGCATGCTCTAGGTCCATTGTTCAAGCATTTTCAAAACATTTTCTTCTAAAGTCTTGCATAATTCGTCCTAGTTAGGTGCTTTGTTTGATGGGCTATTTCCTTCTGTCTGCTAATCAACCTGCTAATACCTTCAGATTGAGCAAAGGGTGTCTACCTTGCCTCTGTACATAAACCTTTAGACTTCCTACCTCCCATAGCCTACTTCAGACCTGATTGTTGACTCCATTTCCCAATGGTCTCCTCCATGATTTTCCCACCAAACTTTATAAAAATAAACTAGTTTTGTCAGAAATCTAACCTTTTGGTTGTCTTTGATTGAATATCTTGAGTATAAAACTTTGTAAATAGTGAGAGATACCTCTCTGACTGTATTAGGTTAGAAATACAATCTAAAGTGGTTTTTGCTGTTACCTTGAGATTTACCTTTCATAACCTGGGTACATTCTGAGTGTTAACACAATGTATCATTAAACATTTTAATTTTTTTGACAATAAATCACTTTACAATGACAAATACCAAATCTCTAATTGGAAGAAATAGAAATAACTTAATTACAAGAACAATATTTTCTCTCAATTGTAAACCCACAAGTTGCATTCTCCAAACTTATTACTATTAATAATGATGATCGTCATTATATAATATAACTTTAGTCCACATTCAAGGAACACAATTTATACCCTTTAAAGATGAGGTTTAAAGCTAGCTAGTTTTCAAAGAATCGCAATTAATTATTGATGTAACATTACTTTGTTAATGTTATTATTTTTTAAGGACTCTTGTCTTACTTTGTTAACATTATTATTTGTAAATTTTATTCAATAACATTATAATATTTTTTAATTGAATAATAATTTCAAATCTATGCAATATTTAAGATATCAAATATTCATGTGATTTGAGTTTGTCAATGAATATTTCTAATTTTTAAAATAGTATAGATTCAAATTAGTTATATTAGATTAGCATAGGATTGTGTTATTATAAATTTACGTTAATTAATAAAATTTAAACCAATTATTATATATTGATACATATATGAAATGTTTTTAGTGAAATATATATCCATGGCTTTAATTTACAAATCAAAACTACGTACTATTTACAAACCATAAAATATGGTGAATAAATATTAAGCATACATGCTTCATATAAATACTTATTGTCTCAACCAATTCTAAGATGGAGTTTAACCTCCTATAAATATATAGATGTAGAAATTCAATCCAACTTAATTGATATAATCTATTTAATTCTTTTATTACAAAGGGAAAATAAGATTCTATCTTAAAACCATTTTTTCTCATAAAGAAGATTCCATACCTTCACCTTCATCCTTAAAGTTGTTTTTTTCTCTCTTTTTTCCATTAAAAAAATTGCAAACATTCTAAGAAAAGTGTTAAATAAATGCAATTATAATTATTAACATTATAATTTATAACAAAAACATCATGAAATACAAACATTCAAATATTGATGGAGAAATTAGAGACCACCTTTCTTGTAAAGTACATTGTTATCAAAACCATAAATTGAGTCATTGTAGAGCACCTGAACTTTTCTTGTAAATTACATTGTTATCAAGGACATAAATTAAGTCATTGTTAACAAGGCCATAAATCAATTGAACTTAATCAAATCATATAATAATAAAAAACATTACATTAATCTAACATAAATTCCATAAATTAATGAAATTATAATTCTTAACATTATTCATAACAAAAACATCATAAAATACAAGCATTATTGCAATATTAATATAAAAACTAGAGAACACCATCACGACTGGAAGAATACGGTTATCCTTTAGTTTCACAAAAATAAAATTGAATCATGTAAGTTGTTTTCATGGTGTATTTATATGTATACATGAGGCATAATATGAGTAATTTGATATAATAATTCCATACAATCATAAATTACTTCAAAGACATAAACCATATTCCACATCATATTGGTTGTTAACCAACTGAAATTGTTTTAACACTCCGTCCAATAATCAACTTTCCATTTCCACCATCATAACATGAAAAAAAAACAATATAATTAGACAATCAAAGATAACACTAACAAAATGATATCTCAATATATAAATGATGAAATAAAACATGTACCTATGACTCTTTGTTTCCATCACCCTCATTATCTTTCTCGGTTGGCATGATAACATTGTTTTCTCCAAAACATGTTTAGATCTAGGTTCATGTTTTAATATGAACCACCAATCTCTATCCAATACATCTATGTAAAATAAAACTTGGTTGCGATGTTTTGGAAAAACTTAAGGCTCCTTACTTTCATCCCAAATATTTCTAGAGTTGATACATATCAACCAACTATCACGATATTCCTTTACATTATTCCTGTTGAATGTGTCCCTCCACTTGATTTGGAAATTTTCCAAGGATATTTGTATTTAGGGATTGTATGTGTGAATAAGTGTTAGCAACTGATACATGGATTTTAAAAACAAATATGATACAAAAATGATCTGTAACTGACATCAAGAAACTAATACACTTATTAATCCATTATGGTCCATGGATGATTAATTAATTCCTTAAATTCCCATAATTAAAATGAGATCTTGTCAAATATTTTACATATAAAGCATATCATGCCTAAAATTAAATAATCCAACACACAAATAGCTATCCAAACCATATTTGATATCATATTTCGTCAGACCCCCTCTGACTACATCTTTGGGCTCAATCAATTGTTGAACCAATTCATTAATCCATCAAAAGAAACAAATTACATCAATGTTTTGGACAATGATTGAAAATCCAAGTTTGTACATAAAGGGAATATATACTAATGTGATACCTCAAATGCACAGAATGAGAATCTCTGTCTCATATGCACTAACTTCAAGCACCGGATAACCACACAGTATGAAACAAGATCTTACATTTTGAATTTTATTCCATCTCCTCAGTCCATAATTATCTATCTGCTCAGAACATCAATTGATTGATCCATCCATCAATTTCCTCTCAAGCATACAAATGGAGAATCTATGTATTCCACACTCTGACTCTCTTTGTTCCAAAATCTCCCTATCATTCCCAAGTTGTAAGTTAAATAGAAACACATGGTTTTTTTTGGATCTGCAGATAATGTCTAGATCCATAAGCAAAGTGCCCAATTTGGGACAAAAAAGGATCTCGATCCCCAAATTACATATAGGATAAGCTTCCATGTCCAAATTAAGAGCAGAAGAACATGAAATGAGGATCAAAGTCAATATTCTCATCCAAATATCTTGAAAAAACAAATCCACTATCGTAATCTCCAGTTTAAACCAAATCCACAGATATAATCTACCACCAAGCAACTGGAACCATTGATCTGGAATATGCCAATCTCCCGATGTCGACTTCATACTGTCGACTTTCCATTGTCAAATTTCTTGGTGTCAACTTTTCCCAATTTTTTCCCTCCAACATCGACCTATTCCAACTATTCTAACTCAACATTAGAAGTGAGTAGTCGGAACAAGGAACATTGCTTCCCCTACCATCCCGCTGACTCATGACTATTGATTTGAAGGTCGGTAGTAGATGCTGAAAATCAAATTAAAAAATTAATATACTCTGACTCCTGACTCCTGACTACTGACATCATAGGTTGGTATTCGTTTTTGTCAACCAACAACCAACAACAAGCACACCGACTTCTAACCCCTCACTACTCCATGCCAAAACTTCAAAGTGACATAATGTTTTTCCCTAAAGTCCAAATTTGGAAAAATGGGTATTGTCAGAAAGCTCTCAAGAGCACTATACAACTGTGTGCTTCTCAAAAAAAATTTAGGACTTCAAAATTTTGGTCACTTGGGTGATACTCTTGGATCACCAATTTCACCTAAATAACACATTGGAAAGATGAGAAGTCCACTTGAATGATCTCTTGTATCTTTCTTACATAACCCAACATCCCTCCTATCAGGTTTTGATCATGGTGGATAGTGAGAATAGATTGGTGTAACTCGACCTCCACTCCATAGTCTTGTGTAATGCTCCCATCATCAGTGTCCTCTATGCAAAAATGATGTCCATAAGCCCACATAGATGCGAACGAGTGCTCTTGTAAGAAAAGTTAACAAGTGAAGGTGTCATATGTCTAATAACCCAAGCATTAATATATTAAATATAGATTTTACAATTCAAATTTGCATTATAAAGTTAGAAATGTACATAAATATTTTATTACTGAGTTGTTGCACCCGCTCCCAATGTTTAGCGCATCCTCTTCTTCAGACGGGTAATGACCCGATGCACCATATTTCTCTTTGAATTGATCTACAACCCAATTGTTGGGATAGATCATTGGCATATTTTCTTTTAAATGATCTGGAAAAGGCATGCTTCTACCGTGCAACTGCTTGAATTATTTTTGTTGTTGTAAATGTAACTTCATAAGATATTTTGTTGTATATTATTATTGTATTTTACTGTAGCACTATTAGAGATGTTTTTCCTCTATTTGGGATGTCATTATTATGTTTGGTCATTGAGGTAAAACCTCAGTTGTAATTTGGGGAAATAGTCTCCACAATAAATAAAGGAAAATGTATTTTTGAGTCTCCCGAAGAGAAGTCATCCCTGTTAGGTTATGAGGCCAACCTAGGTAGGTAAGTAATTCACATAACTGAAGAAAATAAATAGGGAGTTTCCCTACCTCATTTGACACACTTGCTCACTCTCAAGTTCGTTTAAGGAGAGCGAGAGGACAAGTTCTCTAGAGGAGAAAGAGAGAGAGATACATAAGAATTATTATTCTTGGGTTTTTCCATCTTGTGATATTTAATTAGTGACAAAACTATTCTGAGGAAGTTTGCATGGTTTTCTCCTTTATGGTTTCCTTGAGGAAAATATTTATGTCTTGTGTATCTTATTGTTCTTATTATTCTTTCAGATAAATATCCTAATAAAATTGAATTAAATTTCAAACTATAACATGGTATCATATCCACCCTGAAAGAAGGCACTATGCAGCTGAAATACTAGTACAATTGCAACTACTAGAGATTAAGGTTTCATGCTTGAAAACCCTAGAAGACAAAATATAGTCATCTCAGTCTTTTCACTATAACCCGAGTTTGGAGAAGGATCAAGAGATGAAACTTGGACAAGACTAAGATGAAATATTTCTGGTGTGTGAGTTTCAACCTCAGATTCTCTATACTTTTGGAGATATGATTTCTCCAAATCAGGGTTCCAGCCTCTTCCAAAATTTAGTATTAAATAGGTGACCTAGGTAAACTTGTTATATCTCAGTATATGAAGTTCCTAAGATTTTTCATATAGGGTACAAAATGTAGTTTTTGTGGTTTGAGTTACAGACCCCAAATTTGAGACAGTGACACGTGGTAGTATGTACAAATTTCGTTATACTGAACCAGCCCTCAAACAAGTCACCTTGGGAAAATTAGCATACATTCCACTTAGGGAATCCAATTCTTCTCTAACCTGCGGGGTTGGAAAGAATACAAATCAGGTTATCTCAGAATGAATTTTTAGACCTTGAGGAGTCATAATTTCATAGATACAACATAAAATGTTAAGTTTTAATGGTTATACAAGATATAATAACATCATAACATCGTAACCATATACAAAATGGTCTTTCAAAGGAAGACAAGGAAAACCACACAAAATAACACATAGTTTTATCTTGGGAATCCCTCATGGGGAAGAAAACCCAGCAAAAATTGCTCTATATAGATGTATCAAAAGTACAAAGATAAAACCCCAAATAGATGTTCCTTCTCCTTGTTGGTATCTCTCATATGTGATATACACAAGTGTGTGTGTGTGTTCAAATGAGGAACACACCTCCTCTATTTATACTCTTTATTCCACTTCACTTTTTCCTTAATCAAGTCAGCCCCAACAAACTTATTGGGCCGAATTCACCTAGGAAGACACAAAACAATATTATATTATATTCAGGAGGGTTATATTGACCTGACTTACAGCAGAGGTTTTACCTCGTTGTTATCAACCAAAATGGCACTTCTTCATCCGAATGCTGACATCCATTATGTCGGTACACAAAAGGACAAATAGGATTGAAGTGGCCAAAACACTATAGATGTGCATGACCATTGATGCATGATCTCCAGACTGGCCTGATATATTTTTATTCTAAGTTTAGGGTGGCACACGCTCCTATGTACATTGCAACTCATGTGTCACATGCGACTATTTGCATTGCAACCCGTGTGTACATTGAACACGCGAGTTTCCTTTGAGAAACAAGCATGTCACACGCGCCTTGCTTATATAAATACTTGCGTGTAACTTAATTCGATATTAAAAAATATAAATTATGATTAGATGAGATTAGTTTGGCCTTAATCCATAACTATCCCAACTGTCTCAACCATACTAACCTTCGAAAACACGCTATTTCCCAATGTATAAATAGAGGCTGTGGGATGGGGCTAATGAATCATTTTTAGAAAGAGCCAATTTATGTTGGTGGTATACCTTTAGATTATTGGAGCAGCAAAACTCAGTGTCCTCGGTTGCAAAGAAGTCCTTGTGTCAGAAGTTGGGTTGTATTCTCACCTATTCACTGTTTGTTAATAAAGAGAATTCTTCTTCCAATCTTTGTATTGTTCTTTTCTCATGTATATTGGTTAATGAATGATGTCAATTGTGTTTTTAATATGAATTTCATCTAACCTTTGATATATATATATGTATGATATATTTCTTGAAGAATTGGCTCTTTGCAGGTGAAGAGAAGTAGCCCTAGAAGCTTTTGGGAAGATTGAAGAGGGAGAAGACCAAGCTTGTATCAATCGTCATAAATTGGGTAAGCCAAAATATCTTCCTATTCCTATTTCATTTTTCATAAAATTTGATTGTCTGCAAGTCTATTAATAAGTTGGTAACCCCAGACCCTAGGTTACAAGGGTGTATTGTCCTATACAACAGAACTGGCGAATCCACTGGGGAGTCCATCCTGTTGTGGTTCCATCCTGTAGGTTCCCTTACCAGTATTTTATTTGATTGTGATTCTAGGTGTGTATGTTTGTATCTTAACTTTTGGTTCATAGTGTGGTATGTTCAGAATACTTTGCTAGTATTTTTCCTTGAAAATTTTTTAGTAGGACACTTGAGTTACTGTGTGCACAGTCACATGTGTAACCTTGTACACGCGGGTTGCAGTCTTGATAGTCATGTGGCATACACAAGTTGTCTATATGGATAGTTGCATGTTTCCTGTAGCAGTCTATGAGTTGAATAGGGTTTTCTTGTCCTTGTCTTTTGGCTTGTGGATTGCTTGTAAATTTTCTGTTTTATGACATGACTCTATGAGTCTGAGGTCTGTATGTCACACCATTTGCTTGTTCGTCAAGTCTTTGATATTTTGTGTTTAATTTTCTTTCATTTGTGAAGTGTTGGTGGTCCTCCTGCTTGGTATTTAGGGTTGAGTGCTTGTGTTCTAGATCTGGTGATCAGGTCCTTGAATGCTTTATACTCTAAACTATTTCTTGTGGTTTCAGTTCATTACTCTTCTTTTGTGGATCTAGTGAACTTATTAAGTTTGATAGTTCCTCCAAGTCAGGGCTTGTTCTAGTCTTCATACTTTTGGTTGAAGTAGGTCACTTTGGGTCCTTTTTGCCTTTTTTTCTTTTTATATGCTTGGATTATTCAAATTTGCTCAAAATTGCATTTAGTTGCATTGTAATTTTTGAAGTTTTTTTTGAAAAGAAAAGACAATTTTTTTTTATGCTTTTGCATTTAGTGCTTCTTTTCGCTAGTTTTCAAAGAAAAATTCAAAGATTAAAAAAAAAAAGTGTTCTTTTGTGGTTTTCAAATTTCTATTTTGAAAAGGAAGAGAATAGTTTTTTCCTTTTGCATTTCATTTCTCTTTGCTTAGTCATTTTGTTTCAACTTTGATTCAAAACACCATACAAGTTTCACACCATTACCTTTGACTAATAAAAACCAATTAAAAAGAACGATATAATTAAAAATTACTAGTAAGTTTTCTTTTTAGGATCTTACACCAACCAGCTTAGGCTAGACTTGTGGACTAGGGATTTTTAATTGTCCACAAGTACTTGATTTCACACGTAGTCAGCCCATCACTAGGTAAATCCTCATATGTATTGAGTGCATTTGGGAAGCTCATCTCACATAGGAGTTAAGCACGAGGCTGCATGAGGACCTAGACTGAGGAGATAACCCTCTGATTCATTGTTCGAGCATAGATCAGGATTTTTACACATATGGGGACTTCTGTTAATGCCACCTCTTGGGCCCCATGAGGTGCGAGTGTTGATAGGGTTTCAAGAATTTCTACCCTACCCATGCATACGAATAAGGCTTGCAATTGTTCCCCCAGACTCTCATTATAGTTGTGGTATCCTTTAGTCTCTCTGACATTAGGGTTCATACACAGGTATACTGGAAGGCTATTTTTGGTCTACCTTGGATGGGATTGGAAGGTAACCCCGGTAGAAGGTGTGGGAGGGAGGTTGGGTGATTCCTTCATTTGTGCCTAAGAATATCTATAGGAACGCTAAGTAATTGTCTATCAACTTTCTTCTAGAAGGCATATCTTATACCTATTTGTCTGTTTGGCTTTAGGAATTTTTTTTAGTGAGTGTTGTGTGGTTTTTTGTACTTAGTTTTCCTTCAGGTGTGTGGCTTGTACTTTTAGTTTCCTATTGACCTTAGATTTTGTATTATTGTTTAAAACTATGGCTAACACCCCTTTTAACACCAACCAAGAGATCCCCATGCTGGGAACTCATTGTACTATTCCTCTCACCAGGAATGTTGGTCTTCCTTTGATGGCCACCTTGAATCTTCCTGGATTCACCCTAGGGGTACCAGTGTGGTTGTTTTCCACTCCCTTGAATGCTCCTGATGCTTCTCAAGTAAGCTCCTTATATCAAGGGCATAAAAACACTACTTCCCCTTCACTTGTGGTTGTTTCTCCTCCTCCTTCTAGCTCATGCAGTGAATGTACTGATACTATTAATCGACAGTCTAAAAGGAGTAAAGGAAAGAGGAATAGGAAGAATACACATAAGCAGTGGAGCACCTGTTCAACCTCTATAAGTCAAGTTGAACCTCACCACCCAACCTCTGCATTTGACGCTGGGGGCACCTATCCAACCTCTGTAGGTCATGTTGGATATAAGCACTCAACCTCTGCAAGTCAAGTTGATCTTCACCATCCAGCCTCTGTTGATCATGCTGGTGGGATCCTTCCAACCTTTCTAGGTCACGTTGGATCCAATCAATCAGCCTCTATATTTCATTCTGAGGGCACCCGTTCAACCTCTGTAGGTCAATTTGAACCTCCCCATCCAACCTATGCAGATCATGTTGTATCCATCCACCCACCCTTTGAAGGTCATGTTGGGGGCACACACTCAACTGCTGCGAAGCATATTAATCCTAACTATTCAGCCTCTACGGTTCATGCTGGTGGTGCCCGTCAAACCTCTGTAGGTCATGTTGGGCCCAGTCTCTCAACCTCTGCAGGTCATGATGGGGGAAGTCTCTCAACCTATGTGGTTCATGTTGAGGACAAACATTCAACCACTGCTAGTCATTTTGACATTGTTGAAAAGTCTAACCGTTCAAAACACAATCCCAAGTTTCCTTGTAAGCATTGTGAGGGATACCACCTTACTTATAAATTTCCTTCCATCATGGAGGTATGAAAAGTTTGGTTTCATGGTCATCTTGTTTTTTAACATCCTGAATTTTTTCAACAACCAGCCTCTCTTAGGCAGGTTGGACCCGTCCTAACTAAGTACGAAAAAGGTGCACCTTACTTCTTCAAAAGCTAAGAGATTTGTTATGTGGTATGTTTTATACTTTTCCGGCCTCAGGAGACTAAATTGGGTGAAAAAGCACCCCCTCAGAGTCTTCTTTGGATTTTTCAGACTCTCAAAATATGAAAACACAAACAAGCATGTACTAGTTCAGTCTCGTAAAATCCACGAATCAGTGAATTTATCAAGCATTGTTCTCTCCCCTCTTCAAGCTTGTCAAAAATGAAGAGATACTTGAGTTGAATTTACTGGACTCGTTAAAATTTAACAGGAAATACAAGGAAGAAGCATTCTTTTGGGTTACAAATGGTGGCAGCATGTCCTCCTCGAACATAGCACTTTATGAACTTTTTGATACTCATGTCTCAGTGTACACTTTTAGCTCAACTATTACTTCGAGTGTCTTACTCCTCCACTTGTCCTTTATACATGGGGAATTTGATCATGTCTCCTACATGACAGATAAGTTTATTTGTCCTATCTGCAAAGTTAAAATCTTCCTTGGGTCATCTTTGTGTCATGTTCACTGTTCAAGGATTTATCCCTGCATTTAACTATTATCTTGATTCCATCATTATCCTATCTGAGTGTTACTTGTGTCTACCTTCCTACATCTAGTTCCTAGTCACTCTTGTGATCTATTGGAGGATCTATTTCCTTCCTCATCACAGTATGGTTTCTCATCACCAATTCCTGAAGATGAAGACCTAGAGTTTTGACGATGGTACCTTAGGATTCACTACCATTATTGGTGAACTCCTTTGCTTTAGTTGTCATTTTCACCTATTGATTGATAATTTATTTAGACTTTTCGATGTTCGACTTCAACACATCTATTCACATGGTAAGGATTGTACTGGTTCCCTTGTATTTTGATGAAGACCTTAGGTTCACACTTATAACCTAAGTTGCGCAAGATTTATGTTATGTCTAGCAACACATCCTCCATATTTTTGAAGACTCATCATTGTATATTGTGGCTTCGATCCAACTTTGTAATATACATGGTCTTGTACCCGCATCACATGATGTAATCAAATATTGTAAAGGACTAGTGTTCCAGTATATTGAACATGGAATCCTTAGATATGATTTTGTATATGACATTAATATGTATTTGTTTCAAGTACTTCCTCTACTGCCTTGGACATTTGAGTTCTCCAAGATAAATATTGTAATATATTTCGTCCATCACTTCCCTCTGACCTCATATACTAGGGGGAATATGTTATCAACCAAAATGGCACTTCTCTGCCCGAGTGCTGACATTCATTATGTCGGTACACAAAAGGACAAATAGGATTGAAGTGACAAAAACACTATAGATGTGGATGACCATTGATGCACGATCTCTAGACCAGCCTAATATATTTTTATTCTGAATTTAGGGTTTCACACGCTCCTATTTGCATTGGAACTCACGTGTCACACATGACTATTTGCATTGCAACCCGCGTGTACATTGAACACGTGAGTTTCCTTTGAGAAACAAGTGTGTCACACATGCCTTGCTTATATAAATACTCGCATGTACCTTAATTTAATATTAAAAAATATAAGTCATGATTAGATGAGATTAGTTGGGACTTAATCCATAACTATCCCAACTATCTCAACCATCTTAACCTTCAAAACCACTCTATTTCCCAATGTATAAATAGCAGCCTTGGGATGGGGCTAATGAATCATTTTTATAAAGAGAAAAGTTATGCTGGTGGTATACCTTCAAATTCTTGGAGCAGCAGAACTCAGTGTCCTCGGTTGCAGAGGAGTCCTTGTGTCAGAAGCTGGGTTGCATTATCTCCTATTCATTGTTTGTTAATA
This sequence comes from Pseudotsuga menziesii, assembly GCA_001517045.1. Lineage (NCBI taxonomy): Eukaryota > Viridiplantae > Streptophyta > Pinopsida > Pinales > Pinaceae > Pseudotsuga > Pseudotsuga menziesii. The sequence goes on from LPNX010947243.1 coordinate 468,401, forward strand.
AAGAGAATTCTTCTTTTAATCTTTGTATTGTGTTTTTCTCATGTATATTGGTTAATGAATGATGTCAATTATGTTATTAATATGCATTTCATCTAACCTTTGATATATATATATATATATATATATATATGTATGAGATATTGCTTGAAGAATTAGCTCTTTGCAGGTGAAGAGAAGTAGCCCTAGAAGCTTTGGAGAAGATTGATGTTGGAGAAGACCAAGCTTGTATCAACTGTCATAAACCGAGTAAGCCAAATTCTCTTCCTATTCCCATTTCATTTTTTGTAAAAGTTTATTGTCTGCAATTCTATTAGTAAGTTGGTAACCCCAGACCCTAGGTTACAAGGGTGTATTGTCTTGTACAACACTCGTGACTCTATGATGACCAAATACAATAGTAACATCTCGATGGAGGATTACAAAATCTTTGATAGGTTAGATCAGTAAAATACATTTAGAATATTCTTTGAAGTTACAATATTTCAACAGAATCAAGATCAAACAATTCTGCAAAAGAAAATGGAGAAACTAGAGATTCCTAGTTCAAGGTATTCTCTCTACAGATCATTAGAAAAATAGGGCTAGGATAATTTTCCCCAAGAGGGTGCATATTTAGGAGGAATTAGAATCAAGTTTGAATAATTTTCATTTTTTACCTAGACACTAGTGTTGGGAGAAAACTAGGGAATCAATATTTTGGGGTTTTCCTCCATCAAATTGGAAAAAGGATTACATTGGACAAATCACCTTGAAGAGGAGCATCTTCCCGTCCAATCAGAAGTTTGAAATTCGAAATTTGGAAAATTAGGGTTTCTCTATGGAACCCTAGGTCATCTAGATATAGAATCATCTTGGAAATATCAAATTGGTATGATATGTTTCATTTCTATTTCCATTTGAGGTTCTCATTTCAAAATGACTCAACACACCAAGCTTGAGTATAGGCTTGAGGGAGCAGATAACTTCCGAGCATGGAAGTATAGAATCTCTCTTATCCTAATAGACATTGATTTGGACAAATATGTTAATAAGGAGGTTCTAGAATGAGAGGGGTATGAAGCAAAGGATATCCATAAGAAGAACTTGGTCAAGGCCAAGAGAATCATTTCATATTCTATTAAAGATCATGTTGTTCCCCATGTGTCATATTTGAAGACACCTAATGAGATGTTCGATGCTTTGAAAACGTTATTCGAAGGGAATAACATTAATTGGAATATTACATTAAGGAACCAACTCAGGAATTTGAAGATCTTAAACTCAGAGACTACATAATCCTACTTCACAAGGGTCACTCAAATGAAGGAACAATTTGAAGCAGTTGAAGAAAAGTTAAAGGAAAGAAATATCGTTATGACCACCTTGAATGGTATCCCAATATCATGGGACTAATTCATTCAAGGAATATGTGCAAGGAAGAATTTGATTACCTTCAGCAAACTATGGGAATAATGTGCTCAAGGAGAATCTCAGATAATAACGAGAGAAGAAAAGATGGGAGAAAATGATGATAAATCTCTCATAGTTCACACTAGAAGAAGTCACAATAAGAAGGAGGACCATCATCACAGAAAACAAAGGAGACCCAAAAGAGATCTATCTTGTTACACATGTGATGAGAAGAGATACTACTCCATATATTGTCCCATAAACAAAGGATCCTCTAAGAAAAACAAAAAGAAGAGGCATCATGCTCACATTGCTAAAGAGGATGAACCCGAAAATAAAAGAACAAAAGAATATTCCTCAAGTGATGAGGAATATGTAATTTAATCTAGAAGGATTCAACCCATGATAACAAAGAAATTATTATTCATATCAGTATTTTGATAAGAAGGGATGCAATTGTGAATGAATAAGTGACACTCGTATTTAGAACCGGTACACAGTCCATAGAATACTTGCTCAGCATAAGCAAGATAGACACAAGTCCTCAGAATCGGACAATGGAGTAAGGCACAATGTCAAAGACTCCAACAATTCCCACAAGAAGACAAGGATTAAGAGGGAGTACACCAACCAAGCCTGAGTGCTTATATTGTCATTTCCTATATATCTAGTTACTTAAATGATATTGTTTAGTTGTGTACATATTTATATTCAGTTGATGTATTTTGCATGATTGAGTGTTTGCATTTATGAACAATATATTACTGACTTGCATGTGATGGGTAAGTAGCCTATGGTGCTATAAAACATTCCATTGCTACTTATCTAGGATGAAACCCCTATGCTGACATATTGGGAGTAGTGCAAAATATTAATAATGTTCTGGTAGATATGGAAGGCATATAGAAAGATACCATATATGATGAATGTTGTAGCATTGGCTAAGATAGTTGCATGATTGTGTGATATATATTTTTATGCATAATAATTTGTTGCTATTAAAAATATGAAATGTTTCTAATCATGCAACTGAATTTGACTTTTAGGAAAGATCATGTTCAATGACCTACAAGAAAATAAGGATGAGACTTGTTTCGAAGAACAAGTGACAATGATTTATCCATAACACTCAAAGAATATTCACTCCAACAAAAATGAAGAGGCATCTAAAGCTCCTAGGTCCAGTGACACTGTGATGGAAGAAAGAGCTTCAGAATAATATCATAATCATGATATGACCGAGCCACAGAGACCTGTAGATCCACCTCAAGAGGTGAACACCAATAAGAGAATACCAACTTGGGCATGAGAGATCATCCAAGAAGAAGAAAAGTATGGTGCTTTAGAAGAGACTTCTAGAGAAATTAAGAGGCCTCATACACACTCTATTTATGTTGTAACATACCCATAACTGATAAATAAATATTTATTATTTATTTCAACAAAAACATTATGTTAATTTTTATTGTAAATTTTATGACGAAGTGGGTCAAGGATGACTGTAATTGAATAATTATTTATTTTAATAATTAATAAAAGGATACACCTATCGAGGGGATCCTATTAAATGAGAGTTCACTGACCCACTAGGAGGAAGGAGCAGCTATAGAAGGCTTGTTAACAAGTGGCAGCACTACCATTTACTTTCTATCTGTTGCAGGAGTATAATCCCTAAAAAAGTGATCATGTTCCTTGAGAGGGGGGAATTGAGTTGGTGTCTCATTTAATTCCAAAAACTCACCCAAAGACCTAGGAAATCTTATATAAACCATCAAATTGAGCAGGAGGCTCACTACTCATTTTGATTTCTGAGAGAATGGACCTTGTGATTGCTATGAATTGAAAAGTTAGGAACCAAAGGAATTTGATGGGGGGATAGCTAAAGTGATTTGTTGAGTTAAGTCTATTGTTGAGTGCTAAGTTGCAGAAGTCTATTGTGTGGAAGAGATATTTGTCCTAGTGGTTCAGTGAACAAGCTCGGGGGTCCTAAGAAAGTATTTCGATGCTTCATGAAAAGGTTGGGTGGAACAGTCTCCCTTGGGTGTTAGTCCCTTTACTGCAACACATCCAAGTTCCAACTCTATATATGTATTATGTTATTGTATTACTTCTGTTTAAGTAAGCTATAATTATTTTCAAATAAGGTTATATTTTATTGATATTATTTAATGATTATTGGATTAAGTATTTTCATAGAAACTGATTGATAGAAAAATGAATTTAAATTATCTCCTATATTTTTCCTCTCACCGAAGTGACGTACTCTAG
>LPNX010947243.1:472175-557499 GCA_001517045.1 Pseudotsuga menziesii
GCAAGCTAGGTAGTATCTAAATAGAGTTTGTTTTTTGAATACAATAAAGGATTTAAACTTGTATATATGAACAAAAATTAAATACAGAGTCTCTTCTTTTATGTACATTTTAAGGTATTTACATTTCCCAAACACATTAACTTCAAGATGAATAAAACACAATTGTACAGATCCAAGTTCATCCTTAATACTCTGTTTACAATAATTCTTCCAAGATAAGTGTTATGTCTCATTTTAAACCAAATCTAGAATTAATTTAAAATAACTAACGTTTAAAATAAACAGTAAAAAAAGAAAGCTAGTTTTATAGGGGCATCTTAAGGCTTAGTTGCTTAATGATTAAGTTGTTTATTAACACCAAGTTGAGGTTATCAACAGACCATAGAACTGGTTACAGGATTCAGGTCATGCTGATGTTGTTTCCTACAGTATTTTACTAGCATAATAAAGTTACAGGTATCCTCAGGGCTTAGTATTATTTAATTCTTAAAAAAAATATTATAAACTAAACAGAGCTTAAAGAAGTCTAAACAGAGATATACTTGCTTTAAGAGAGAAAGGCCTCACGACCGACACTTTGCATTAAACTATAGAAGTTTACCTACAGTCTCATGATCTACTAAAAATATATACATAAAGTTAAAAATTCCAAATAAAAGGCTTCCCAGTCTATAAACAAAACAACAAAACCTAGGATTTATTATAACTAAAATAATATCCTTGAGGATCTCACAAATACATCATATTTTTCTTTTTTAAGTGTTTCCAGAACCTTAATAATTGTCAATAGAAGAATAATGACTGTGTAATCATTCTTTAAAATATTAAAAACCCCACATAGGTCAATTGACAGATGAATTCCTTTTGTCAGAGGCTTTACGGCCCTTCTCTCAAAACCTACTTGGAAAGGCAAATATTTCTTTGACAAATCTTTTCAATATTTTAGGTTAACATTAAAAAAAAAACTTTAAATAGTAAATCTTTTAGAAGTACATTACAACTACATAGCTAGAAAACAATACAACTTTTAAACAAATGGAGAACTCAATAAACGAAGCGTAGTATAAGTTAAAATGAAACTTTTTATGAAAGTAAAGCAAGGGATGTACATAGAGAACCCTCACGAGCTTCGTCCCTTATCAGATCCATTATATTATCAAACAAATAGTAAAACATGATGGTGGTGTTTTAGCCCAAGAACAAGAACCTACAGATTTAAGGCTCATGGCCATAGATCTTTGCATTGTAAAACTAACTAAACTACGAAGCCCTTACTGGTCAACGAAGACTAAAATTTTGCTCATAGATACAATTTCTGGGAAAAAAAATTAGAAGTATTAATATATATACCATATTGGTGCCAAATTGAAAGTGGCATAGTCACAAGACTCCACAGGTAAACGGTCTTTTACATCTCTAGACAAATTTATAGTCTCATAAATAGTGAATTTAAATAGAGTCATAGTATCAAAACCCTTACGGGTTCCTACAGTGTCGAAACAAGTCATTAACAAAAAAAAATACAGAATGGCATTTCATTAATGAATCCATAGGAGGTAAAAATTATCCTTACGACATCAAAGGTATGTTACCAAAGTAAATACATCACTTCCATATCACCAATCTAACACAGAGTGGAAAGAAAACTCCATGCCACAAAAACACACCACGACCCAATGCTCTCCTCAAGAGCCATGCAAGGGAGTGATAGGGGTAATACTAGTTAAAAGCGAGGCTTTGTGGCCAATATTTCCATCCACCTCGTTGCATATCTGTTCTGCACACAAACACATTACTTTGGAGGTTAAACATTTCGTTATTGTAAAGGAAGCTTGGCATACAAAGAAAAACAAGCAATATTGAAATTACAGTTACCATCTCGGTTTTCATTGATACATAGTCAAACCCCAAGAAAATATTACAAACTCAATTAATGATTAAGTCGAGAATAGACTGGTGCAAAAGGTGATGAGGGCTGAGTTTGATGGTCCCTCCAACTCTGGTTATAGATAGTGGAGTAGCAAGGTCAAGTAGCCGAAGGACTTTGGAGAAATTGAAGGAATTGTTAACTTCTTTCCAAAGCCTAACGAAATGACCAGTACAATGATCAAGACTCATTACAACCTCTAAGGTTTTACAACTCACAAGTCGCTAATAGCTGTAGTTTGGATCATTTTCATATGGTTCGAGAGGGGGCTAGTTTATGACTCGTACCTTGATTTTTGCCATCACACTTAAGTCCACCAGTGTGTCAGTACAAAGGACAAGAGTCTTATTAAAATATCCAAGTATGACAATGCATAGAATATTATCAAACCTTTTTATATAGTTCAATTTACAACAAAGCATTATCGCTGTTACTTTTTATACTCCCATCGTAAGGTTTAAAACTATACAACTTTTCACCATTTTAAGACTTAGTATATCAATGTTTGTTTTGTGATACAACCTGCATTGTTAAAGTTTGGAATTTAGTAAATAATGAATATGGAATCCTTGCAATGTCTTAGTTACTTATAATATGGCTTTGAACTATGAGAAATATGTTAAGAATAGATCCATTTCCAAACCATAGTTCTGCTTTTTTGTTGCTCCTTATGGCGTCTTGGCTTAGAGTTTGTCCTTTAACTATAATGTTGAGATACCTCAGATCCTGCACATACTAAAATAGAGGATTCATGCATTAGTCATGATGACTAAGTAAGACCATGACCCATTCCTTATGTAGCTCAAGGATAGAATCAAATAAACGACAACGACAAACTGTCAAGTTCAAACCATATCTTTTAAGTCAGAGTTTTATGTCACAAAATATGTCGTGACAATAGTTTCATAAAGTAAATAAAACTGATGATAACATAAGTAAATGACTCTTATAGCTAACTAAAAGAATTGTGAAATATGAATTATAACATCATAGTAATTACAGTAAATAATTTTTTTTTAATGAAATTTGAGGAATGTTACATGTGGTATCAGAGTGAGTTTCCAAACACTAGGCCCAATTGGTTCACTCGCATCTAAGTAAGAAAACCAATATACTAATTTTATTTGCATTTATTTTTGTACAGAAATATAAAATATGTTTTGTAGGAAAATGGAAGGTGATGAAGTGTAATGTCCCCATTCAAATAGTTGCATAGCAGGACAATTCCATCAATCCTACTAGTTCCCTAGGTTGGATGGATACATTTGGAGTTCTAATAAGGGAGATAATAAATGATGTTCAGACATTAGAATGGAATAAATATTTAATTATGGGGCTAATTAAATAAATACAAGAGAAAGCTGAAGTATCTAGAGCATGGAGACACATGGAGATTATGCATCCCACACAAGCTAGAATTTCTGTGCCACATGGCATCCTCCTCTTACAATTTAGAATCCATGGGAAGTATAATGTTCTTGGATGAGTTAGAAGGCTAATACACTTGGCCATATGCATCATAGGTTGAATTTGGAAGGAAATGTAACTTACATGGGAGAGAAAGAGTCAAATGGGAGCTTCTTGGACACTTGGGCTAGATTCCCTAACATCGATGACATCTATGACACGAATGGTGAAGATGCTGTGACATTTATGACATATTGCAGACCTGAAGGTTGAAATGTGGAAGAAATTATGACATTTTGGGCCTAAATATATAATCCATTAAGGCACTCATGTGAGTTGGGGAAGCTCAATGGGTCCCTACTTGAATTGGGGGAAGTTGGAAGGCTAGGGAAGGGAGGACACATGAAAAATATTGAGCACACACCCTAATTTAAATTGGCTTGAGTTTGTGGATGGATTGGTAACCTTAGAATACTAAGGATTTTTATAAAATATAAGGATCAACCAAGAGAAGGTCTTTTGATCATTTGAGAAATTTGCATTTGTGAACAGAGATAGCTAGTGGATGACTAGTTTCTTGCCGTAGCCAATTTCGAGGGTGAAAGATTCCCATCCAAGTTGGTGTTTGGAGAGGCCATCCAGGTCTTTCATGGAGATTTAATGGAGTTTGTATTTGTAGGTGTAATCTACATGTAATCTCTTGGTTTCTTCTAGTGCAGAACATTTTTTCAACCATTTCCAGTCTTTATTGCATCTTCTTGCTCATGGAGGGATTGCGCTTTGGTGAGCTATTGTACTCTTTAGGAGAGATTCTCATGGTCCATTTATGATTGTAAAAGATTATTATACTCTTTTATTCATATTCAGAAATTCTCAATTCAAAATACCAAATGGTTGTATGTAAAAGTGATTATTAATGAGAAAACAATGACCATTTCCCCACTATATTGATGTATGCCATTGTAATGCTGATGATTTCAAATGAAAGAATGTTTCTCTTGTTAGAAAATAGGACCGCGGAGTAATAACATATATACAGTTAAATCATTAACAAGATGCAAAACAAATTAAAACATTATAGAGAGACACAGATATAACATGGTTCACGCAAATGATGGGCTACGTCCACAAAGAAATTGCCAGTCCTTTTTATTACAGTCCAGAAAGGTGAAGGGATATAACCTGCAGAAAAATTGTTGCACTTCCTCTTCACGCTCTCATGGTCTCTCTTCCAATACAATACAATACCATACTCAGTTGTTTTACAATGCTTTCTTTTATAGGGGAAATACAATGGGAAAATTCTAGGGTTAACCCAATACCATGGGTGCACAAAATTGTTGGCCAACTCATATCTCAGGGGCATTGCCCCCAAACCCCAAGGAAGGGGGAATGAGTGTACAATACACCTGGGGTACAAACACAACTGAATAATATCTTTGGATATATAAGATTAGGCTCCACAACCAACAATATCCCACTTGGAGACTGATCACAGGAACTCCACATCTATTGCACTTGCTGGACTACGCTCTGGACTTTGGACTTGGAAAATTTCATATTTTCACTCATGCTTGAAGGCCAACAGAAACTGAGCAGGAACTCAGTTTCTCTCTAGTTAATCCTTCTGTAAACATGTCTGTAGGATTCTGGATAGTATGTATCTTTTCCAATTTTAACATTTCTTCATCTAGAATATATCTTATGAAGTGGTACTTGAGTTGTATATGTTTAGTCATTGAATGAAAGGTTGAGTTCTTTACAAGATGAATGGCACTCTGACTGTCACTGTACAACCTACTATTCTCCTGCTTCTTACCCAATTCTTCCATGAACCTCTGCAACCAAATCATCTCCATACTAGCCTCTATAGTAGAAACATACTATGCTTCCATTGTTGAAAGTACAACAACTTGTTGCAGTTTTGAAATCCAACTTACTGTTGTTCTACCCATAGTAAACACATACCCTGTGGTGCTCCTCCTGCTGTCTTTATCACCAGCCATATATGCATCAACATATCCTTGTAGAACAGTGTTTGAACCTCCAAAACATAATGCATGAGAAGTGGTACCTCTCAAATACCTAAGAATCCACTGTACTGTTTTCCAATTCTCTTTACCTAGATTATTTATATACCTTCTCACAACTCCCACTACATGTGCAATATCTGGTCTTGTACACACCATGGCATACATCAAGCTTCTAATCACTGATGAATAGGGAATCTTGGACATGTAATCTATCTCTTCTTGTGTCTTTGGACACATATCCTTGCTTAGTTTGAAATGGCTAGACAAAGATGTGCTGACTGGTTTTGCATTCTGCATTCTAAAACTTTGCAACACCTTTTCTATGTACTCACCTTGAGACAATGTCAATTTGTGATTTTTCCTGCCTCTTGTTATTCTCATACCAAGGATTTCCTTTGTAGCACACAAATCCTTCATCACAAATTATTTAGCTAGTTTTCTTTTGAGCACATTTATATCCTGCATGTTAGAGCCTACAACAAGCATGCCATCCACATAAAATTACAAGATAATATATCTTTCATTATCTAGCCTCTTGAAATAAACACTGTGGTTAGAATGACATCTATTATAACCTTGTTCTGTCATAAACTTATCAAATTTGAAATACTACTGCCTTGGAGCTTGCTTCAGGCCATACAATATCTTCTTCAACTTGCAAACCAAATTCTCCTTCCCTTTGACCTCATACCCTTGTGGTTGATGCATATAAATATCTTCCTCCAAATCCCCATGGAGAAAGCTATTTTTACATCTAACTATTCAAGATGCAAATATTCTACATCCACTAGACTTAAAATAGTTCTAATTGAAGTCATTTTAACAACAGGAGAAAATATTTCATCATAGTCTATACCTTTATTATGTGCAAACCTATTTACAACAAGTCTAGCCTTGTAATTATTCGTGCCTCCATTTTCTTCCTTCAACCTATAAACCCATTTATTCTGCAATGCCTTTTTTTTGCAGGCAACTTAACCAGATCCCAATTCTGGTTTCTTACCAATGAGTCCATCCCCTCATCCATGCCTTGCTCCCACTTCTTTCTAGTTTCTACCTGCATTGCTTCTTCATAACATTCTGGTTCACCAGAATCAGTCATCAATAAATAATAAAGTGAAGGAGAGAATCGTTCAGGGGGTCTACTTAACTTGGCATACTTTCTTATAGTTGCAAGAGTTTCAGGTACCTGCTACTGCTCTTGATTTTCTGGTACCTTTGGAACTTCATTTTCTTTGATTTCATCAAGAACTATGTACTCTGTGTTTTCCTTTTCTTCTTTCTTTCCTTGCAACTGATCTTTGTACATTACCTTTTCATTGAATACTACATCTCTACTTCTAATGATTTTGTGATTTTTAAGATCCCATAAGCGATAACCAAAATCATCAACCCCGTATCCAATAAAGGTACATTTCTTGAATTTAGCTTCAAGCTTTGTTTTGTCATTTTTATCAATATGGATAAATGCTTCACAACCAAAATTTCTCAGAAATGAGTATTTTACCTGTTTACCTGTCCATGCCTCCTTTGGAATGCCACCATCCAAAGCACTTGAAGGCCCTCTTTTTATTAAATAAACAACAATGTTTACAGCATCAGCCCAAAACTGTAAGGGAAACCCTGCATGCAATATCATACACCTTGCATGCTCCATGATCATTATGTTCATCCTTTCTGACACACCATTTTCTTGTGTTGTTCTAGGGATTGTCTTCTCTCTACGAATCCCATTGTGTGAATAGTAACTGTCAAACTTTTTGTTGCAGTATCCACCTCCATTATCAGATCTAAGACATTTCAACCTTTTTCCTATCTCATTCTCAGCCAAAGCTTTCCACTTATTAAAAGTATCAAACACATCATATTTCTGTCTAATGCAATAAACCCAAGTTTTTCTAGTTGCACCATCAATAAAATGAACATAATAATGAGAGCCACCAAGAGATTGTACCTAAGATGGTCCCCATACATATGTATGGACAAGCTCTAACTTTTCACTCTTCTTTTGTTTCCCAACCTTGAGAAATCTAACTCTTTTCTATTTTCCATAAACACAGTTCTCACAAAATTCCAAACTTACCTGCTTCATATTTGGAAGCAGTTTCCTTGAGTGGAGAATCTGCATCCCCTTCTCACTCATGTGGCTAAGCCTATGATGCCATAGCACCGCACTGATTTCTGTGGAAGATACAGAGATAGAATAATCAATATTATGAGGACATAAACATAACATACCTACCCTATATCTTTTCACTATAAACAGTGATCCCTCAGTGATCTTCCATCATGTTTCTCCAAATGTAGACAAACAGCTGCTATCTCCCAACTGCCATGTTGAGATCAGATTTCTTTTCATCGCAGGAATGTGCCTTACATCCTTTAGCAGCCATTCACTTTCATTATTTAACTTAATCCATACCTTACCCTTTCCAACAATTTTACATGGTTCATCATCCCCCAATAAAACATGTCCAAAATCACCTTGAACATAATCATGAAATAATTTCCTATGGGGTGTAGCATGACATGAAGCCCCTAAATATACTACCCAGTAATCGCTAGTATTATCTAATGCAATAATCAAAGAATATTGTAACACATCACTTGCTACATTCGCTTCCTGAGTAGTCTCTTGCTGCCTCTTACCTTTCTTCTTTGGTGCTCGACAGTCTTTCTTTAGATGTCCTTTCTTACCACAGTTCTAGCACTCTATTTTTCTGAATCTGGACTTGGATCTTCCCTTTTTAGACTTGCTGCAATTTTTTGGGCTCCTTCATCTCTTGTTTTGTCACCCTCTTCTCTCCATGGTCAATGCATTACTTGATGTCTCACCTGTGCTTTTTCTTCGCATTTCCTCGCTAAGAATAACACCAACAAAATCATCAAACTTAAGAGTGTTTGAACTAGGGACAGAGTTACTTACAGCCATGACCAAGCTATTCCAAATTTCTGGCAATGAGCACAAAATTAGAAGAGCCCTAACCTCATCATCAAATTTCACTTTTACAAAAATTAACTGACTAGTAAGTGTATTAAAATTATTTAAATGGTTAGCAACAGATCCAACTTTTGACATCTTCATATTAAATAAACACTTCATTAAAAATACCTTGTTAGAAGCCGAGGGTTTTTTGTAGATCTTACTCAATCCGCTCATCACACCCTCTGTTGTTTTTTCTTTCGAAATATTAAAGGCCACCGATGAATCCATGCATAGCTGTATTGTTCCTAGTTCCTTTCTATTAGGAACCTCCCATTCTTCATCCTTCATAGCCGTCGGCTGTTTTCCTTTTTAGCCCAACGACAGGTACAGATCCTTCTTGTAAAGATAGTCCTCCATTTGCATCTTCCATAATTGGTAGTTTTGGCCATTAAATTTCCCGACCCTAAACTTTTCTTATTCTGCCATTGCTCCCACTCGAACCAGGAATCCTTCTTTCCTGCAAGTTTACCAACCAAATAGGCCTTTTGGCTCTAATACCAATTGTTAGAAAACAAGACCGCGGAGCAATAACATATATACAGTTAAATCATTAACAAGATGCAAAACACATTAAAACATTATAGAGAGACACAGATATAATGTGGTTCACCCAAACGATGGGCTACGTCCACAAAGAAATTGCAGGGTTAGAAAAATGGAAAAATGGCAATGTGGTTATGCGCCAGATTGCGCGAAATCGAAAGATTTGGGAAAAGTTGTCAATGTCTGATTTTTTTCCCAAGTGAAGGTAAGTAATGTATGATTCATGTGAATTTTATGCAGCTAAAAACTATGTTATTAAAGATTTTGCAGAATCCTAGTCACCTTATGAAGAAAAGGATAAGGAAACAAATCCATGATCAAGAAATTGGTGAGCGAATTCTGCAATCTTCTGTAAGAGACCATCTAAACTGGTAATATCAAGGGCATAAGTAGGAGCCAGGAAGGTAATGGTTTAATTATGATAATTGCATAAGTGTTGGAAGGGGATTGGGTAAGAATCCATTGAACCATATTTAGTAATCATGGAATGGTGTGCATTTAGGAATGAATGCATTCATATGAATGACATATTGCCATAGTGTGGTGGGGCATGGAGTGGTGAAGGCAAGAGGTCTCATACCATGAGGTTGTTTAAAAAAATTTAGACTACATTCATATAGAAATATATCATTCCCTGTGAATGTTTCTATGAATTTAATAACCAAAACAAGTGAGGACTAGTGGTCTTGATTATAGTAATGCATCCCATATGAGGTAGTCATGGTTAGGCCATAATATGTTTGAATGCATAGTATTCATGAATCAACACAAGCTAGCATTGAGTGAATATGCATTAAGAGATTTTATAAATATTGTGATTATGCATTGAGTGGATGCATATGAAAAGTTTGAGTAGATGTTGTAAAGATGCATACATAAGTATGGGTGCACATGTTGTGATGCATTGCATGAATACATAGGGATGGTGTGTGTGTTATTATGACTAAATAACGATTGAAATGCTGAATTGATGATAATTATAGGATCATTTCATGGGCTGTTATGAATGCAGAATAGTAAGTGCATGAAGAAGGTAGTCATGATCGATGGGCTGCTGGAATGCTCTGTGGAAGGCCAAAGTTGTATAAATGATATGTCTGTGAAATAATGAGTATCTAAAAGTTTCATTTAAATTGCATAAATGATGTGACTGTACCTTGCAATTTTAGTATGGTTATGATTCACCTAAAGTAAATGGGTTTGGTGATATTGATATGTTAATAGCTAGAAGTGTTTGAATTATGGAGTGTTATAATTCTGAAAATGCTATATGCATAGAGACTTACAAAGTGTTTGGCTGATTGAAGTTCAGATTGTAGGTAGACTGTTTTGGGCATGAAAATGTGGGTAAGTCCATGATAAAGGTTGGAATCTACCATGTGAAAGAACCAAACCTCATGAGAAGAGTATCATGGTTGTAAAACTAGTTTATTTACAGAACGGATTGTCAATTTGGACTTGTAGATTTCAGATTTGAGAATTTGTTGATAATTACTAATCATCATTGGCTTGCATAGAATTGTGTCAAGAGGACGTATTGTAAGTGGATGTCCATGCTATGCTAGTAAGAATAAAATTATAATGGGCATAGTGGTGCCACTTACAAGAGACAAACAATATGAGGATAGCCTCATTGCTAAGCAAATCCATTTCTGTAGTAGATAGAGTTGCAAATTCATATTGAATTTAATTTTTAGTACCATTGATTGGTGATGGAACAATCAAATTTGAATTGTATTGTTAAATAATGTTGAATTTTTGGATACTTGATAAGTGTTCCAGGAATACACATTGTAGGCAGACCATGTGTGATGGCCTGCAGGAGCCAAACTTCATGGGAAGGATCCCATATATTAGAAATTTGTTTTGGGTGAAACTCCATTGGATATTTTGGAGTTGCATGGAAAACCGAGGGATTGTCAAATCAAAGAAGGGAGCCCCCATTCCTCATTAATGAAAAAATACTACATTTGCAAATGGATAAGTATTATGCGACCCTAGCTAAGAATATGCATGTCCAATTGTTAGAGTCAATATACAGAGCATGTTTTGATATTATTTCCATTATGACAAACTGCTTGAGTATGAGTAGGGCCTACATGGCTCACATTGGAAAGGGGTGCACACTTTCCCGATGTCGGTTCATGATAGGGTTTTCAATATTGAATACACCCTAGGGAGTGGACACATTCCTAGTGTTTCAATACTTGATAGTAAATGTTATGAAATATGGTTACAGTTTTAGAGCAATAATGCTGATGAGGTTGCTTATACTACTTGTGTTGTCAGCTTAAACAAATGCAATTTGGTGTTGCACACTAAAGAAGCAAAAGTAAAAGGTTGTTGTAAGGGGTTGTGGTGTAAGGGTTGATGTGTGTAAGAGGATGTTGTGGAGGTTGTAGGGATTTCAATGAAGGGTTGTGAAGGTGTTGATGAAATGGTTGTTATATGCCTAGGGCTCCATAGTAGAGCCTTGACCTACAAATGTTCATGGTGAAGTATCCTTCCAAATCAGCATGAAGGTGTATTGGTTGGACATTAATTATTTGATGCTGTGGAGCAGCCTGCGTGCTGGACTAACATCCAAGTCCATAGGCAATCCCAAGGCTTGAAAATCAAAGTAGGACCCTATGGACTAGAGAGGAAACACACAATACATATAAGTATTTGGTTATCTTGCAGCTTCTTGCTTATAAACATACATGTGTATATGATTTGGTTATGATTTTCTAAACTTTTTGTTTAGATATAAAACCTGTGAGAATAAACTAACATGCGAATTAATTCAATGTTTGAGTGTATATATTACTGGAGAAAGGACTATGAAGGCATCCTAGGGATGCATGAGGACACGTGACCGTCCTAAAGAGCTCAACATGAGCAGTAATGAAGAGGGTGTTGGCAGGACTGTGTGGGTCATAGCAACCAAGAGTTGTAGACATACCATGTGGAGGGACTCCATGGTTGAGAGGTCTGGAATAGACCATAGACACTAAGTGTCATGGCCAAGAAGGGTTGGTCAAGCATTCACGATGAAGTGAAAGAGGCTAGGAGCATGAAAACCACAGTGGTGGTGTGGGTTCCAGAATGCAACAAGATGAAGAGGAGAAAACTCTTACTGCTCTCTCTTTCCTTCTTTATTGATACATTTATAAAAACAAAAACAAAAACAAATTGTTGTTGAATGCATGTATGGCTGAAAGTAGAATGTGTTAAATTGCTTGAAATAAATTGTGAATGTTGTAGTTAATTCCTGTCAAAGAATGGGCATGAATGAGCTCATGTGCATGTTGGGAAAGCATGAAAAGTATGAAATCCTCATGGATAAAAACTTGGACTACCCATGTCAATTGGGCAATCAATTGACTGATTTTAATATCTATATTATGCTTGGCCTAATAGAATTACAATGATGCATTTCATAGGTGAGAAAAGTGAAATACAGTTGTGCACATTGACCATGGCAGCATACCAAAGGCTATTGGACTTAGCTGGAAGTCTCCTTCAAACAATTGCCAAGACCCAAGACAATCTTGGAGAGATGCTCAAGATACAAGAGATGCAGAATGAGATGAATCACAAGGTTTTGCAAGACTCTATTTGTCTGCAAAGGGAGGTAAAAAGCATGATGGGAGCAATCTAGAAGAGAAAAGATAGTAGATCAGTGATGAGGCATTCGCCCAATCGATCCATTAAGAAACGTTCCAGACATGAAGGCTTAAAGAAAATTGAGTAGGAAAAGATGAAGCAGCCAGTGAAATGTTGGAAATGTGGAGGACATAATTGCCTTCGGGACTACCCAATAAGGGAACATCAAGAGGGTAGCAGACATAAAGTTTCTAGACTTGTGGATGAGCTGAAGGATTAGAACCAGCAGGAGAAGCTTGTGGAAGATAAGGAATTGGTCCTGAAGGTTCAAAGTGAATGATAGAACGCACGACAGATATATGTGTGTGTGTATGTATATATTGAAAGTTTCAGACATATACATTTTATATGGATTCCTAAGTATTGGAACATCGAGGATGGTGTTATTCTAAGGGGGAGGGGATTGTAACACCCCAGTTTCGACCCCGTTTGCATTTAATAAAATGATGTAAATAATCATGGTGTGGAGCTAGGAAAAATCCCCACCGTTAATTTAGTGTTATGCTTCGGCAATTAAGGTTGGGCCGGTGATATTTTATGCCAGATGAACATTAAAAGTTGGACAGTATGTTAAAATTGAAATATTAATTAAAAACCTATAGCCAACTATGTCAATGCAACTAAATGAGATGGGGGCATGATTTTCCTAAGGATAAAGGAGTGGGGGATTGGAAGAGTGGGGCATAAATTTGAAATGGGTAGAGCACCATTTTTCGAAAAACATTTTTTTTTAAATTGTATTGAGCAAGAAAACACAAAAAAACGCCTTCCTTTACCTCACACATGGACGTTTCATCTTCCCCTTACAATTTTGACTAGGGGTAACGTTTTTGGGTCCCAATCTTCATTCACGCATCAAGAAAAACCACTCTGTGTCTGTACCCTGGACGATTCTTTCCAGTTTTGTGATTTTGTTTGCCCTTCACGATTTTCTCCTGTTTGGCAATTTGTTTTCTTTCACGATTTTGGTTTTCTTGTTGGGCATTGTTCTCTTTCATGTTTTTCTCCAGTCTGCCAGTTGTTTTCTTGAATAGGAATGCCCTGAATCCAATTTGGTGTTTTTTATTGAATTGACCAGCCATGTTTTCATTTTGGTATTTTGTAACAGTTGGTCTGGCACCAACAATGCTCAAAGATTCGTAAATTACTGTGTGCATGTGTAATACTTGTCCTTTGTCACGCTTTGTTGATTTCAGACTGAGATCACTATGTGTGCATCCTCATGTGGCATCTAAACTGAATGGAAGGATGGCTTGGTTGGTACCCTAATAAACCCATCTATTGGCTTGGTTGTGTCTCATGTGCTTTTGGCTAAGTGTAACCCACTTCTTGTGTGAGTCTGATAAACCCAACTGTGTTGGATTAATTGGGTCTTAATGTAGAATTGGATATGGGGAAAATTTTCTAGTGCTCCTTATTCCTTGGGGAAATCATGCCCAACTTGGGGGTGGCAGTGTTGCTGAGAGATTAAAGAGCACATTGGCCTATGGTTGGGTGGAACGTTGCAGCGACATAGCTGGTTGCGGGACAAGCTTCTTTCAAAGATAAGTAATCCCTTATATTTTATTTCTATGACTGTATATTGTTATGAATTTATATGAACATGTTAAATTATTGAATAGAATGTATTGGATTAATGTATTTGCTTCCGCTGTATATTGCATTATGCATATGTTTATACTTATGAATGTTTTATTTCAATGCATTTTTTATATATATTATGTTCATGGGGATTATACTGCTCAGGTCCATAGTGCTATATGTGTCCTGTCCACTGAGTAGATGGGTGGGGACATGACAGTTGTATGTAAAAGTGGTTTTTAATGAGAAAACAATGACCATTTCCCCACTTAATTGATGTATGCCATTGTAATGCTGATGATTTCGAATGAAAGAATGTTTATCTTATATATTTATGATGAATGAAATTCTATTTATAATAATTACAAGTTTCATATCCAGAACTTAATTATTTTAAGTCATCTTACTCAGTTTATTTTCAATTGGCGAAGATTTGGTGCCATTTCCCCAAGGGTCGAACTATTGATTTTGTAGCGTTTTGGGAGAGGGTTGTAACAGAAGTTATAAAATTAATAATGATTCACATGAGACCTTAATAATGTCACTTAAACATCCTCTACATCTATTCATAAATTCAAGTGGGTTTGGGAACATTTGGAAAGCCATTTTCAACATTTACCTTGGGGGAATTGGAACCCCAAATTGCTAGTGAAAACTCCTACCTTGGCCAGAATATTAAAAAAGTTTGCATAATTATTTGGAGGGTCATAAATCATCCATAAAAATAAAATTCAAGTCTTAATATCAGTCATATACCTTCTCAGAATATTTGGGAGCATTTGGGTCAATTTGGAGACCTAGACATCAAAACTAGTCAAAGATCGAAATAGGGAAAAAAGTGAAAAATTGGTCATTTTAATAAATTTTATTAAAAGGGGACATTACAAGTGGTACCATAGAATTTTCCTTGCACCTATTCATTAATACCATCCATCTAATAAAAATTTTCAGTCTTGGTTTCATAATCGACCCATCAAGCCCGCTTTCCTTCCTCCTCGGCCAACGAAAGAAGAGATTACAACTATAGATATTGAAGCATGTTTCTAGGAGTATAAAAATTTGAGAGGGGATATTCATGAGAGGTATTCTTTCCAAGAATATATTTTCAATTATGGATTTAGGAACAAGAAGGAAAATGTGAATTCATTAAGGGACAATTAGCAATCCACAAGTTTGGAGAAGCATGAAATGAGAAAAAATCACCCTATTTATGAAAAGAGCCTAGATAAACCATTAAAGGAAGAAACAAAGAATCATGAAGTGGAGAATCAATTAAATCAAGGTTATTACAGAGAAGAACATAAAGAGGAAGGTGAAGACAATAACACAATCCTTGCTAATGGGGGTTGTTCCAATCAAATAAAATCTATTGATGGATCCTTTAACTATGAAGGAGTACCTATTGATGGGTGCTCACAAATCTATGTTGGTCACATAGAGATCACATTTGAAAATGTTGCTGCAAGAAAAATTTCTCATAAGAATGAAGATGAATACCTTGTGACAGATAATGAAGAACCAAAATCAACTTCCCCATCACCACTTGAACTTCAAGAAGTTCATCAAATCAAGAAGAAAGAAGAAGAGGAGGTTCACTCCCATTAACCATCCTTCATTGAAGGGTGCTTTAAAATGAGTGAAATGGATATCCATGAGGCCCTTATCATAATCCATGATACTAAAGACTTGGTGTCAAATTCTTGTTGGAAAATTTCTTCATTGGAGGATCCATCCTTCCTTGAAAACATGGAGAATATTCAAAGAACAATGTGCAACATTGAAGGTAATTTCATGTCTTTTATTTTTGATATAAATAATTTGGTTGATCTTAATGGATGTTTACATGAAGAATACGTGAATAATAATGAGGATATTCATAAGCTCAAAACTCAAAATGACCAACTTCCAAAAATGTTGCAATATATGTGTTCTTCCTCCTATGTTTCATATTGTCATATGGTAGATTGCTTGGAGGATTCTAATGACATGAGGGATCATGAGAAACATGGAAAATTATAGGTTCTTGATGTGTTTGAATATGAGCTTGATGAGAGCCAATCACTAGTTCTGGTGGAAGAGGAACTTGAGTTGCCTCTTGATGATGGGTGCACACTTTTTGAAGTGCATGATTCCACTACCTTGGAACCAACCCATGAGGAAAATTTTGCATTTTTAAGGGAGGTGCATATCATACCCCTACGAATCCTTCACATGACGACAGTTTTTCACTTTCTGATCATTTGGGTGAGTTGGTTCTTTCTCCTACATCCTACACTTCCAAATTTTGCAGTATTCCTCCTAATGAAGTATGGGTGAAAGGTTTATTTTTTAAGGTGCCACATGAAGAGTATGGACTTTCTATCTCTCATTTTGATGATGACATGATTATAGAACCATATTATTTACATTTACGGAAGCCTTCCCTTTTTACATTATGGTGATACACATCTACATGGATGCACCTATGGTATTCACTTGAGTCACTTGGAGACTCATGATTTTCCTTGCTCCTTGCCTAATCCATTTTATGTTGGAGGAACTTCATCCCACACTTGGGTGAAGATATATATGATTTAAGAACATTATTGTTGGAAGCAACATACTCTTTTATTTCATGATGATATACATATTCATGAGTGTATTGATGAGACTTCTTTGAGCCACTTGAAGTCTTCATGTTTTCTTTGCTCCTTATTTGGTTCAAATTNGGCTGATAATATTGATGTGCATTATATATTTTTGGAGAATAATTATGGGACATGGGATCCTCACCTATTTCATTGGGGCAGATCTGATATAATACTTTATGCTTGTGTGTATGGGCCACATGGTGATCTACTTGGATGTACACACACTTTCATGATTCTTTGATGAGGTATCTTCTTGATGTACAATTGTATTATTTTTTATGTAATTTCATGATCTATATTTTGTACTCATGGTGTTTGGAAGGGTGCAATGCAAGAAATGGGATCCTAGCATTGCTTGGTTTCATCTCACTTAGAGTAGCAGTTTGATTGTTAGTTTGAGAAAGCAATTCAACCTTTAGTTGTTTGAGTTCATCTTTGCAGAGAAGTGTTCCAGTTTCCTATGTGGGAGACCTTTTGAGAGAAGGATTCAATTTTCACATGCTTGGTGTTCATGGAATTTCATCATATACATTTCACACCATGTATGTATTAGGATCATATGGGACCTTGGGATCATTTTGGGTCTCATTGGCTTCAATTTTGGGGGCAACAAGCAGCATTGGAGATTTAGTCACCACTTGAGAAGATGATAGTAATCAGAGTAGCGCAGCAGCAAGCATGGTGGTTCCTCTCTGGAATTTTCTTGAAATATTAAGAAACTCAAATTTTGGTAACTCAGTACCAACTTCAAAGAATTATACAAAAGAAAAAAGGGGTGAAAGTTTAGAAAAGGTTTCAAAAATATGGAGGTAAATATTATTTGTACAAATTTGGTTTTTATGGATTTGATTAATCCTTTTGGTGTTATTGGTGATGTTATAGGATATATAAATATGCACAATACACATCTCTTTACTTTTGGGAACACAAAATTGCAGTACATGAGTGCCAGTACTCAAATTGTAGCTAAAGAAAATTAATGAGCAAAACCATAAGAGAGCACTTGGTGCGAACGAAGGAGTACCAAATGAGGATGCCACTTGGGAATATGAAAAAAATGTGTAGCATACAAATCTGAAATTGCTTGAGCACAAGCAATATTGGGTGGGGAGGACTGTAATGTCCCCATTCAAATAGTTGCATATCAGGAAAATTCCATCAATCCTACTAGTTCCCTAGGTTGGATGGATACATTTGGAGTTTTAATAAGGGATCTAATAAATGATGTTAAAACATTAGATTAGAATAAATATTTAAAAATGGAGCTAATTAAATAAATACAATAGAAAATTGAAGTGGCAATGGAGCATGGAGACACATGGATATTATGGGGCCCACACAAGCTAGAATTTTTGTACCACATGGCATCCTCCTCTTGCAATTTCCAATCCATGGGAAGCCTAATGTTCTTGTATGAGTTAGAAGGCTAATAAAATTGGACATATGCAATATAGTTATAATTTGGAAGGGAATTTATCTTACATGGGAGAGGAATATTCAAATGTGAGCTTCTTGGACACTTGGGCTACATTCCCTAACATGTATGACATCTATGACACCAATGATGAAGATGCTATGACATTTATGACATATTTCAGAAATGGAGGCTGAAATATGACCATTATGACATATCAGGACTAAATATAACATCTGAGAAGGTGCTCATGTGAGCTGGGTAAGCTTAGTGGGTCCCTACTCGAATTGGGGGAAGATGGAAGGCTAGGGAAGGGAGGACACATGGAAAAATATTGAGCACACACCCTAATTCGAATTGGATTGATTTTGTGGATGGATTGGTAACCTTATAAGTATAGGGATGTTTATAAAATACAGGTATAAACTAAGAGAATTGATTTTTATCATTTGAGAAATTTTCCTTTGTGAAGAGAGAGAGCTAGCATGATGACCAGTTTCTTGCCTTGGCCAATTTCGAGGGTGAAAGATTCCCATCCAAGTTGGTGTTTGGAGAGGCCATTTGGGTATTTCATGGAGATTAAATGGAATTTTTATTTTCATGTGTAATATATAGGGAAACTCTTTGTTTCTTCTATTTCATCACATTCTCTCAACCATTTCCAGTCTTTATTTCATATTCATGCTCATGGAGGGATTGCGCTTTGGGTGAGTTAATGTAATTTTTGGGAGAGATTATCATGGTAAATTTATGATTGTAATAAGATTAAAATAATATTTTATTCATCTTCAAAAAGTATCAGGTCGAAATACCAAATGGTTGTATGTAAAAGTGGTTATTAATGAGCAAACAATGACCATTTCCCCACTATATTGATGTATGCCATTGTAATTCTGATGATTTCGAATGAAAGAATTTTTCTATGATATATTTATGATGAATTGACTGCAATTTATGAGTATTAAAAGTTTAATATCCATCATGTAATAATTTTAAGTCATCTTACTTAGTTTATTTGCATTTGGTGAAGATTTGGTGCCATTTCCCCAAGGGTTGAACTAGTGATTTTGTAGCTGTTTGGGAGAGGGTCATAAATCATACCTAAACATAAAATTAAAGTATTAGTATCATTCATATACCTTATCATAATATTTGGGAGAATTTGGGTCAATTTGGAGACCTAGACATCAAAACTAGTCAAAGGTTGAAATAGGGAAAAAAATGAAAAATTGGTAATTTTAATAAAAATTATTAAAAAGGGACATTACATGAAGAATCTACAGAAAATGGTTCTCAACACAACAATCCTAACAAATTTTATGTATATTTGAAGAACCCAGAGTTAATACATATAGTTAAGGAGTTAAAAGAGGAACTACAGACTGTAAATTTGACAATGAAAGAATTCTGGAAATGAATCAAATGCTACTAGACAATATGCATAATAGAGGAAAAGATAAACAAAATGTTTATGAAACTAATTCTGAAACAACCTCTTACAAACATAAAGGAAGGAAAGTAAAATATTCTGATAGTGAATCTTCTTCATAGGTTAATGCAAGGTCATGTAAGGGAAGGTATAAGTACATAAGTGACAGTAGTGAAAGTATTAATTCTATCACAACAATCTTGAGACAAAGAAAATACTCACAAGAGATTCAAGACAAATTAGGCATGAAATGACATAACGGTACTGCAATACGAGGTTTCAGCTCTGTATAATCAATAATGGAATAAAATCAATAATACAATGTCATGCATAATGCATGAATGCCAAGACAATTCGAATTAGCAAGAGGTAATTCAAATTGCATGGATGAGTGTAGCTTAACTAAATGTCAGCAACACTAGACACACTTAGTTAACCACTAATCTAGCCATGATTGACTCTAACTAATTCCTAACTGAATCGGAGTGCAATAGATGACTGACTCTAACTGAATGTAACTCAGACACATGTCACTACATGTCAATCAGTAGGTGGTAGCACATCACTAACTCCAATTATCTTTGATGAAGTTAACTGAAGTGATACTGGTCATCAGAAGTGGTTGGAGGCACATTAACTCACTCCAGTTCATCCCAATCATCCCAAAATAGACAATGACATGATGGAGGCTCCTTTACAACTCAGCTTAATTTATTTTTAGGTGAAACAACAATCCGTTAGCTATTTGGTGCACTTATGACACTCAAGTCACCCTAGAATTGCTCCCTATTTGAAGGAGGAAGCCCAATTAGCCTCCCTGATTGAAGGAGGAATCCCAGTTAGCCTCCCTGATTGAAGGATAAGGCTTAGTTGTCCTCCTTTATTGAAGGAAGGCATGGGTGTGCTCATGCTAATGTCATGGTGTGCTCATCTAATGCCAATTTGAGTCAATTAACATAGGATAGTGGGTAAATAGGCCAAAATTGACCAAATAAGTGTGTATGTTGGGTAAATGACTCCAACACCCCCCCTTAAGCTATACTTAGGAGGAGTAAAAATATAATGCATGAAATTCTAGGGCCCCAACAACAAAGGCCATTGGTCACCCTGTACAAGAAGTAAATCTAACAATGCTCAAAATAAAATGCTAAGTGAGGAAAGAGGGAAAACCCAGTGGGAAAAAAACCCCCCCTAAAGCTGAACACTGAAGAAGTAACTGATCACCATGATCAAATCACCCCCAATAGTGAATGGAGGTAAGTGAAATTTTTCTCTATAAATCTGTTGGTGAAGATATCTACAATTTGCTCATATGTAGGGCAGTATTGCAGAACAATGGTCCTATCATGCACCAACTCTCTGATGTAGTGCATGTGTATCTCAACATGTTTGGTTCTCTGCCTGTTAACTGGATCTATGTAGATCTTAATAGAACTTTTATTGTCAAAAAATATGACTATGGACAAAGCACTACCAATCCCAAACTCTGAAATAATTCCTTGCAACCAAACAAATTGGATGCAAGCATTCACTGCTCCCTTGTACTCGGCCTATGCTAAGACAATGAAATGGAAGCATGATTTTTTCTAGACCAAAAAATGAGGCCACCACCAATCATAAATACATACCCATAAGTTGACTTCCAATCTATGGAATCCCCCGCCCAATCTGAATCAGTAAAACCAACCAACTCTAGTTCAGAATCTGCATCATAGCGAATGTCGTAGGATCTTGTGCCCTGAATGTACTGAAGGATCCTCTTGGTTTCATTCCAATGGATATCATGAGGCTTATGCATTTATCTTCATACAACATTCATGTAATAACAAATACTATGCCATGAATGTGTCAAATAAAGCAAGCTACCAATCAGTTGGTGGTAAATTGTGGGATCCATGGGTGGAATGTTTTTTCCCTCTTCAAGGTTGATTCCTGAGAGGAAAGGGAATGGTGCAGCATTGAAATCAGACATATTAAACTTCACTAATAGTTCTGAAATATATTTATACTGATTTACCATTATCCCATCAAAATCATGTGCAATTTTGAGCCCAAAAAAAAGTTTCAGGAGGCCCAAATCGCTTATCTCAAATGCATCATGGAGGGCAGTTTTTATGAAGGAAATGGAAGCAAGTGTGCTTCTTGTAATAAAAATATCATCAAAATATAAAACAAAGATAAGTAAATTACCATCATACTGCTGCAAATACACATTCGGATCATATTTTCATCTTTGGAAGTTTTGTGAAAGCAGAAAGGCATCCATCTTGGCATACCATGGTCTTGGGGCCTGTTTCAACCCATATAATGACTTATGAAATTTGAAAACCAAAGAAGGATATGATATATAGTGCTTGGGATTCTTCATGTATATTTATTCATGTAGGTATCCATGAATAAATTCTGAATTTACATTCATATGATGCACCTCCCAGTGCTTGAATGCGGCAATGGAAAAAACTAGCCTGATGGAGTCCATCTTTGCCACCGGTGCAAAGGTCTCATGATAGTCCACACCTTGGACCTGGGAGAACCTTTTTGAAACCACCCTTGCCTTATATTTGTATTTTGTTCCATCAGAAACAACATTTTTCCAAAACACCCACTTGCATTGAACTAATTTCCTCCCAGGTGGAAGAGAAACTAGCTCCCAAGTAGCATTTTTTGGAAGAGAATTAATCTCTTCGTCCGTAGCAGCTTGACATCTCGGATATTTCCAAGAATGGTATTAGGAATTAGGATCTGACCCAATCATTAAATAACAGTTCTCTGATATTAATGAATCATGACAAGAGAAAGCAATACCTGCTCTTTGAAAATCAGACTGGGTTCTTCTTGGATCAACAAGATTTCCAATGTTTTCCCCAACGAAAGAGAGTGTCTTTTTGGCCCAAATTGGGAGATTTGTTTGCACTTAATAATATGATTCTGAACCTGAAATATATTTATCACTGATATCACATATCATATCTTCAAAATCAGATCCTTCACTCCTATTTTCATTACCCAAATTATCAGCAGAACAAGAGGGAATTTCAGCAGAATTTTCTTCAACTAGTTCTACCTCTTGGAGAGGCTCTTCAAATCGGACACTTCTTTCAATGAAAATATGTTTGGTTATGATATTCAGTAGCGTTAAAACCTTATATTATTTTGGATATCTAATGAACAAACATTCAACACATTTTGGTTGCAAATCTTTCCTCTTGTCATCCGGAATTCGAGCCCATGCAGTGGACCCAAACACCCTGAAATTTGACACATCTGGATTGTGTCCAAAATAGGATTTGAAAGGAGTCTTACCTTTCATGGAAGAGTGAGGTACTCTATTATGAATGTATGCAGAAACATTCATGGCCTCAGCCCATAAATTTTCATCCAAACTCTTAGCTTCCAGTATGCAAGTGGTCATCTCCTTGAGAGCCCAATTCTTTCTCTCCGCTACATCATTCTACTGGGGAGTGTAGGGAATGGAGTGTTGGATATTGATCCCAATATCTGAACATATTTGAAGAAATTCAGAACTGATATATTCCCCTCCACTATCATATCTCAGATATTTAATCTTTCTCCCAGAGGCATTCTCAACCAGTGCTTTCAACTCAATGAATTTCTCCAAAACTTCATATTTTTTATTGATGAAGAAAACCCAAGTGTATCTAGAAAAATAATCTATGAAGGTGAGTACATACCGAGATACATTCATGGATTTGGTGGGAATAGGTCCGCTAATATCAGAATTAATCGGCCCCAAGATACTTGATGCATGGCTTGCCTTTCCCTGACCAAACTTGTGCTTAGGGTGTTTTCCCACAATACAACCTTTGCAAAATCCTTTGGTAGCTTTGATGCTGGGAGGCATTCAATCATGGATTTTTTCTGAAGTTGCTGCAAGTAATTGAATTTTAAATGACAAAATCTCTCATGCCATAGTCTACTTCCCTCATTTCCATTAGTCATAAGAGCGATGGGATTTGCATCCGCCACAAAACTCATAGGCCTTAGCATGATGGTTTGCTAAGCCTTTTGCAACAAGTTTCCTGGATCCAATTTCAGTAATTTATACATCATTGGGGCTAAAGGTTACTCACTTGGGCACTTCGGTATGAGTCATTTGATATACACTCAGGATATTTGAGGCCAAGGAGGGTACATACAGAACATCAAAAAAACTGCCATGTTCAAGATTTACAGTACCTTTTCCTTTCGAAATGATGGTAGAATCATCTCCCATGTGGATGGGAATGATTTTGTCAGTGTCTAGGGATGAGAAGGAATATATGCTTGCCATAATGTGATTCAAAGCTCCAAATTCTATGAGTAGAGCATTGGTTTTCGAGGTGCTTTCCATGAGAGCATGTCCTCTTTCTTGTTGGGTATCCCAATATTGATTATCTCTCTTCTGAACACTCTCCAGAAGATTGATATTGTTTCTCTCTAGGAGAGAAGTCATCTCATCAAGCTTCTTCTTCATGCAGGTATTTTCAGGGTGGAAGCCCTTCCCACAATAGGAACACTTGACTTTCTCTTTTCCTTGGTTTCCTTTTTTCTTGTGTTCCTTTGAGCAGGAAGGCTCTTCTTGCTATTGGTTCTTTTCTTTACGTTTTGGAGCATCAAATTTAGCCTTTGGATTCTTTTTCTTTCCTTTACCCTTCAAATATTTTGGCCCTGAAGCAAACAAAGATTGATATTTTTGACAATCTGAGGATCCCCATATGTACAAGCGTGTCATGCTCATTTGTGAGGGTTTTGATGAAGGCATTTTCCAATTTGGGGTTGTTAGCTTCCCAGTATGGAATGTTGAGACAAATATTGAATAGTCTAGACCAAGTTTAGAGAGGATAGCTAGGATGAGCGGATCATTTTCCTTCCCCGCCTTGCACTTCTTTAACTGAAGCACCAAATGTTTGAATTTTGTGAAAAATTCATTCATAGTTTCGAAGTTGCTTGGATTCAGGGAAATCAACTCATTCTCAAGCTGATAGATCTGTAGATCATCTTGTTTATCAAACAAGGTAGAGATATGATCCCAAACATCCTTCGGAGTCTTCAATCATGAGATGTGGAAAATAAGATCTTTGGAGATAGAAAAACACAAGAAATCATAAGCCTCATCCAGCTTATTCCAGTATTTTATCTTCTCTGCAGCAGCACTAGACTCTGTTTCTATGTTCATTGTGACCCGGTAGATCCCTTTTGAACAGAGTTGAATCTCCATATCCTCCTTCCATTGGTGGTAATTGAAATAGGTAAGGGGATCCAGAGAAGAAGCCATGGAGCTATTGTAGCAAATGTAGTGAAGAACATCAAGGAGGCTTAGCAAATGATGGTTTGCTAAGCCTTTTGCAACAAGTTTCCTGGATCCAATTTCAGTAATTTATACATCATTGGGGCTAAAGGTTACTCACTTGGGCATTTTGGTATGAGTCATTTGATATACACTCAGGAGATTTGAGGCCAAGGAGGGTACATATAGAACATCAAAAAAACTGCCATGTTCAAGATTTACAGTACCTTTTCCTTTCAAAATGATGGTTGAATCATCTCCCATGTGGATGGGAATGCTTTTGTCGGTGTCCAGGGATGAGAAGGAATCTATGCTTGCCATAATGTGATTCAAAGCTCCATATTCTATGAGTAGAGCATTGGTTTTCGAGGTGCTTTCCATGAGAGCATGTCCTCTTTCTTGTTGGGTATCCCAATCTTGATTATCTCTCTTCTGAACACTCTCCAGAAGATTGATATTGTTTCTCTCGAGGAGAGAAGTCATCTCATCAAGCTTCTTCTTCATGCAGGTATTTTTAGGGTGGAAGCCCTTCCCACAATAGGAACACTTGACTTTCTCTTTTCCTTGGTTTCCTTTTTTCTTGTGTTCCTTTGAGCCGGAAGGCTCTTCTTGCTATTGGTTCTTTTCTTTATGTTTTGGAGCATCAAATTTAGCCTTTGGATTCTTTTTCTTTCCTTTACCCTTTGAATCTTTTGGCCCTAAAGAAAACAAAGATTGATATTTTGACAATCTGAGGATCCCCATATGTAGAAGTGTGTCATGCTCATTTGTGAGGGTTTTGATGAAGGCATCAAAAGAAGGCATTTTCCAATTTGGGGTTGTTAGCTTCCCAGTATGGAATGTTGAAACAAATATTGAATAGTCCGAACCAAGTTTAGAGAGGATAGCTAGGATGAGCTGATCATCTTCCTTCCCCACCTTGCACTTCTTTAACTGAAGCACCAAATGTTTGAATTTTGTGAAAAATTCATTCATAGTTTCGAAGTTGCTTGGATTCAGGGAAATCAACTTGTTCTCAAGCTGATAGATCCATAGATCATCTTGTTTATCAAACAATTTAGAGATATGATCCCAAACATCCTTCGGAGTCTTCAATCATGAGATGTGGAAAATAAGATCTTTGGAGATAGACAAACACAAGAAACCATAAGCCTCATCCAGCTTATTCCAGTATTTTATCTTCTCTGCAGCAGCATTAGACTCTGTTTCTGTATTCATTGTGACCCAGTAGATCCCTTTTGAACAGAGCTGAATCTCCATATCCTCCTTCCATTGGTGGTAATTGAAATAGGTAAGGGGATCCAGAGAAGAAGCCATGGAGCTATTGTAGCAAATGTAGTGAAGAACCTGTAAAAACCTGCAATCAACACAAAAAAGTCACCGTAAGGTCAGAAATTCTACACATTTCATGTTTTCATCACACCTAGCATAATTCATCAAGCAATCTTGATCAACAATTCCTTTACTTGGGGTATTAAGTGGCAAACCTTCGGATTCTGGTGCAGTGATGGAATTCTTGAGCTATCTTTCTCAATTTTGCATGCTAGATTTGGCAAAAATCACATTTTCTTGAAGAAATAGCTTCATCCCAACGTGCCTCTAATACCATATTAATTCTGTCACAGCAATATTGAGACAAATCACATAATAACAAGAGATTCAAGAAAAATTAGGCATGAAATGACATAACGGTACTACAATAGGAGGTTGCAGCTCTGTATAATCAATAATGGAATAAAATAAATAATACAATGTCATGCAGAACGCATGAATTCCAAGAAAATTTGAATTAGCAAGAGGTCATTCAAATTGCATAGATGAGTGTAGCTTAACTGAATGTTAGCAACACTAGACACACTTAGTTAACCACTAATCTAGCCATGATTGACTCTAACTAAGTCCTAATTGAATCAAAGTGCAATAGATGACTGAGTCTAACTGAATGTAACTCAAACACATGTCACTGCATGTCAATCAGTAGGTGGTAGTGCATCACTAACTCCAATTATCTCCGATGAAGTTAATTGAAGTGATATTGGTCATCAGAAGTGGTTGGAGGCGCATTAAATCACTCCAGTTCATCCCAATCGGACCAAAATAGACAATAACATGATGGAGGCACCTTTACAACTCAACTTAACTGATTGTTAGGTGAAACAAAATTCAATTAGCTATTTGGTGCACTTCTGACACTCAGATCACCCCAGAATTGCTCCTTGTTTGAAGGAGGAAGCCCAGTTAGCCTCCCTGTTTAAAGGAGAAGGCTTAGTTGGCCTCCTTGATTGAAGGAATGTGTGAGTGTGCTCATGTTGATGTCATGGTGTGCTCATCTAATGCTAATTTGATTCAATTAACTTAGGATAGTGGGTAAATAGGCAAAATATGACCAAATAAGCGTGTATGCTGGGTAAATGACTCCAACAGAAAGTGACCATAAACCTAGGAGAAGGAAGTATAAACCCTATGAAGAAATTTCTAGGGAATTCAAAAAAATAAAACCTCCCATGTTTAATGGGGAAGTAGAGAAAGGTGAGGAAGCAGAAGCTTGGTTGTCAGGAATGAAGAAATATTTCCAGATTTACAACTATTCTGACAAACTAAAGGCCAGGATGGTTATTTACAATTTGACCAAAAAATCTTATATCTAGTGGCAAGATATAAAAAAGGGTCAAAAATATGAAAGATAAGTACTTAACCTGGAAAGTTTTTAAGAAGTATTTTAAAAGAAAGTTTCTATCTGAACAATACTATGAGGAAAGAGCCAAGGAGTTCTATGAATTAAAATTGGGTTCCATGTCCATTAAAGAGTTGAACAACAAGTTTTTAAGTCTGTTAAGATACGTAACTTACATAATAGATGAAAAGCCTAAAATTCAACTGTTTTTAAGCTGTCTACCTACTAGCTTTAAATATAGGATTGAGTTTGACAATCCAAAAACTTTGGAGGAAGTTATGAGAAAGGCTGATTTCTGTTATGAACAAAGTGAGAAAAGGGAAAGTTTACCTAACTAGAAGACTAAAAAGACAAGTCATTTTGACCAAAGAAGAAGAGGATTTAAGTCAAATAAGAGTTTTCGGAATAAATTTCAGAACTTCTCCAAGAAAAACTATCAAAAAATTGGTTTTAAGAATAAAGTACCCCATAGTACTGTAGCACCAAAAGGCAAGGATATGGCTAACAATTTTGTTAAAAATACTGAATAAAGGGAACCTCTCAAACTCTAGGAATTTCAAGTACCACATTACACCAAGTACTATTCGAATTGGAAGGGGAACATCACCAACATACACACTATCCAGGAAAAGGAAACAATTGGAGATGTGGAAAACGAGATGCACCAGATAAATGCAACTCTGGAGAACCGACAGGTGGATCATCAGGCTTCCACGGTGGAAGTGCAAGGTATGATACAAGTGCTAGCTTAAGTTATATATCTTCTATCATAGTGGAAAAGTGCAACTTATCCTTAAAAAAGTTTAAAAAATCCTGGTTAGTCTAGTTAGACACAAGAACTAAAATAAATGTGGTAAATTATGTTGAAAGTTGTAATTTGCTTAAGAGTCAGTTTGAAACTCAAGTCAAGCTAAATGTGTTACCTTTAGTATCTTACGATGTCCTAATATGAATGGATTGGATGGAAAAATGCCAAGTGATTTTAAACTGTTTTCAGAAAATTTTTACTTATTTAAATAATGAAGGAGAAAGAATTATTGTCACAGGAATACCCAAGAAGATATCTGTTAGACAAGTATCAGCCTTCCAAATGAAAAAGGCTATAAGAAAAGGATGTAAAGTATTTTCGATACACATAATAAATAATGAACAAATTGGTAACTAAGATAAACCAAGATTTGAGGATATTCCAATCCTGCAATATTTTGCAGATGTATTCACGAAAGAAATTACAGGATTACCTACCAAGCAAGATCTGTATTTTACAATCGAATTAGTACCAGGTGCAGTACCTAACTCGAAGGATCCCGATCGAATGAACATATTGGAGTTGAATGAACTAAAATTACAATTACAATAATTAATAGATAAACATTATGTAAGACCAAATGTCTCCCCTTGGGGAGCACCGACCTTTTTTGTTAAAAAGAAAGAAGGGACTTTGCATCTATGTATAGACTACCATTAACTTAATAAAATGACAATTAAGAATAGGTATCCTCTGCCTCGCATTGAAAATATCTTTGATCAGATAAATAGAGCGACGATATTCTCAAAGATCGACTTGAGGTCTGGGTATCACCAATTCAAAATTAAAGATGAAGACATATTTAAAACTGCTTTCGAGACAAGATACGGGAAATACAAGTTCGTGGTTATGCCTTTCGGGATAACTAACGCTCCAACAACCTTTATGTTCTTAATGAACAGTTTCCTAAGTAAATACTTAGACAAATTCGTAGTCGTCTTTATAGATGACATATTAATTTATTCTAAGACAAAAGAAGAACATGATGAACACCTAAAGATAATATTACAAGTGTTAAGAGAACATCGGCTATATGCTAATTTCAACAAATGTGATTTTTATAAAGATAAAATACAATATTTAAGGCATGTAATATCCAAGGAAGGGATATTGTTGGGCTTGAATAAAATAAAATCTATAGTTGATTGGCCTATTCCTAAGGACGTAATTGATGTACGATCCTTTATGGGGATAACAGGTTATTACAGAAAATTTATTGAAGGATTTTCAAAAGTTGCAAATCATATAACTTCATTACAAAAAAAGGGTAAAAAATTTGTTTGGGATCAGAAATGTGAAGATAGTTTTAATAAATTAAAAGAGTTTTTAACCACTGCACCCATTCTAAAAATAGCAAACCTAGACAAAGAATTCGTCGTATGCACTGATGCATCCAACGAAGGCTTGGGCGGGGTATTGACACAAGAAGGGCATGCAATTTCGTATGAATCAAGGAAGTTGAAAACCCGCGAGAAGAACTACGCAACTTATGACTTAGATTTGGCTGCCATAATCCATGCTTTAAAAATGTGGCACCATCACTTAATAGGTAAAATATTTCTACTAATGTCTGATAATATAAGCCTAACATATCTATTTGATTACAAAAATCTAAACGCGAGGAAAGCTAAATGGATATATTTCCTTAGCAAGTATGATTTCGAAATAAAAAACATTAAAGGGAAAGAAAATAAAGTGGCTGGTGCCTTAAGCAGGAATGCAGTAACAAGTTTTGTAGCTACCATTAGTAGTTATAAAACTGATTTGGAAGATAAATTGGAAGAAGGAATAAAGTGGGACCCAAAATACCATAATTTCAAAGAAAAGGTAACTTAGAATATATTTGAAAATATAATTATAGATTAAAGTTTTAATGAAAAATGTTTAATACTATTTACAAACGATTGTATGTGCCAAATATACCAGAAGCTAAACTATTGATTTTGAATGAAATACACAAAAGTCCTTATTCTAGACATTTGGCGTATCAGAAGATGATAACCATGTTGAGAAAATAGTACTTTTGGCCTAATATGAAAAATGAGGTTGCTGAATTTTTAGCTAGGTGTATCGAATGTCAGAAAGTTAAAGTTGAACATCAACACCCAACAGGCCTTTTACAGCCATTACCAATTCCAAATTGGAAATGGGAAGTCATCAGTCTTGACTTTGTAAATGGTTTACCTAAAAATAAAAAATAAAATGATTCAATAATGGTAGTTTTGGATAAATTAAGTAAAGTAAGGCACTTTATTCATGTTAAAACAACTTATAAAGCTACTAACATTGCAAACATCTTCATGAAAGAAATATTCCGCTTGCATGGAATTCCAAAGGTAATAATTTCTGACCGAGATTCAAAACTTACTGGTATTTTTTGGAAATCTTTATTCAAAGGGATAGACAATAAACTGAATTTCATTACTTCTTATCATCCACAAACAGATGTACAAACAGAAAGATTTAACAAGTACTAGAATATATGTTACGAATGTATGTTAGAGACTATCCCAAGAAGTGGGAAGACTATTTGCACTTAGTTGAATTTTCTTATAATAACCATTATCAAGCTTCAACAAATCTTAGTCCTTTTGAAATATTATATGGTAGGAAGTGTAACACTCCTATTACATGGAGTAATCTAGTAGATCGATTGATGTTAGGACCTGACATGTTAAAGGAATTGGAACTAATAGTGAAACAGGTACAATGATACTTGAAAACTACTCAAGACAAGCAAAAGAGTCATGTCGAACTTACAATAACTCCAAAAGAATTCCAAGTAGGTGGGCATGTGTTTGTTAAGGTGAAACCCAGAAATATCTCCTTTAAACTAGGGAGTTGTGTTAAATTAGTACCCAGATATTGTGGACCATTCGAAATAATGACAAAAGTGGGGCCAATGGCATATCAGTTAGCCTTGCCACCTAATCTTAAAATACATAATGTCTTTCATGTTTCTATTTTGAAAAAGTATATGCATGATGTTACTCATGTGATTGAATGGAATGTGATTTAGGTAGAACCAGAAGGAGATTTTTCGGTGGAACCAGATTGTATTCTTGACAGGAGGGATTTTTTTC
This sequence comes from Pseudotsuga menziesii, assembly GCA_001517045.1. NCBI lineage: Eukaryota > Viridiplantae > Streptophyta > Pinopsida > Pinales > Pinaceae > Pseudotsuga > Pseudotsuga menziesii. Next base: position 503,626 of record LPNX010947243.1, read on the forward strand.
TCGAGAATCGCACCATTGGACAGGTAAAGGTGCAGTGGAAACACCTCAGTCTAGATGAATCTAACTAGGAATTGGAGAGTGATATGCGGGTGGCATATCCATCTTTGTTCCAAGAAGACTCAGAATAACCTAAGCAACATCGAGATGATGTTGAGCTTAAGGGAGGGTGTTTGTAACATACCTAGAACTGAAAAATAAATATTTATTATTTATTTCAGCAAAAACATTATGTTAATTTTTATTTTAAATTTTATGACCAAGTGGGTCAAGGATGCCTATAATTGAAGAATTATTTATTTTAATAATTAATAGAAGGAAACACCTATCTAGGGGAGACTATTAAATGAGAATTCACTGACCCACTAGGAGGAAGGAGTAGTTGTAGAACGTTGGTTAACAACTGGTAGCACTACCATTCACTTTCTAGCTGTTGCAGGAGCATAATCCCTAAAAAAGTGGTCATGTTCCCTCAGAGGGGGGAACTGAGATTGTGGCTCATTTAATTCCAAAAACTAATCCACGGACCTAAGAAATCTTATATAAACCATAAAATTGAGTAGGAGTCTCACTACTCATTCTGATTTCTGAGAGAATGAACCTTGTGATTGTTGCAAACTGAAAAGTCATGCACATAAGGAATTTGATGAGGGGATAGTTAAAGTGGTTTGTTGAGTTGAGTCTGCTACTGAGTGCTAAGTTGTAGAATTCTGCTATGTGGTAGAGATATTTGTCCTAGAGGTTCGGTGAACAAGCTTGGGGGTCCTAAGCAAGTGATTTGGTTGCTTCAGGAAAAGGTTGGGTGGAACAGTCTCCCTTGGGTGTTAGTCCCTTTACTGCAACACATCCAGGTTTCAACTCTATATCTGTATTATGTTATTGTATTACTTTTGTTTAAGTAAGATGTAAATATTTTTAAATAAGGTTATAGTTAATTGATATTATTGAATGATTATTAGATTAAGTATTTTCATAGAAACTCGTTGATAGAGAAATGAATTTAAATTATCTCCTGTATTTTTCCTCTCACCGAAATGACGTAGTCTATTACAGGAAGATATGAAATTATGTCTAAATAGTAGTACCAAAATGACTGAATCATTGTGTATCTTCGTTATTACAGATAATATATATATATATATATATAGTGTTTACAATCCACTGTTAATTAGAAGACCTGGTATTTAGTTAAATATAAAAGTTACAGCTCTTAATCCAAAAAGATAAACAATTACAGTTAGTAAAACTGAACCTTCAATTACAGAACAAGTAAAGGTATAAAAATAGGTTTAAGGTTGATATTTCGTAAGCAAGTTAGGTAGTATCTAAACAGAGTTTGTTTTCTGAATACACTAAGGATTTAAACCTGTAAATAGGAATAGAATGGCATTTCATTCACGACTCCATAGGAGGTAAAAATTATCCTTACGACATTAAAGGTATGCTACCAAATAAAATACATCGCTTCCATATCACCAACCTAAAATAGAGTGGAAAGAAAAATCCACGCCACAAAAACACACCACGACCCAAGGGTCTCCTCAAGAGCCATGCAAGGGAGTGATAGGGGTCTTACTAGTTAAAAGGGAGGCTTCACGGCTAGTATTTACATCCACCTCGTTGCATATTTTTTCTGCACACAAACACATTACTTTGGAGGTTAAACATTTCGTTATTGTAAAAGAATCCTAGCATAAAAAGAAAAAATGAAATATTGAAATTACAGTTACCTTCTCGGTTTTCATCGATAAACAATCAACCCCCAAGAAAATATTGTAAAATCCATTAAAAATTGAGTTGAGCATAGATTGGTGCAGAAAGTGACGAGGTCCAAGTTTGATTATCCCTCCAAATCTGGTTATAGACAGTGGAGTAGTGAGGCCAAGCAGCCGAAGGCCTTTGGAGAAAATGAAGGAACCGTTAACTTCTTTCTAAACCCTAACAAAATGAAGTGTACAATGATCAATACTCATTAAAACCTCTAGTGTTTTACAACTCATAAGTCGCTGACAGCTAGAGTTTGGATCATTTTCATATGGTCCGAGAGGGGGTGAGTTTATGACTTGTACCCTGCCTTTCGCCATCACACTTAAGCCCACCAGTATGTCAGTACAAAGGACATGAGTCTTATTAAACTCTTTAAGTATGACTATGCATAGAATATTATCACCCCTTTTTATATAGTTCAAATTACAATGAAGCATTATCGTTTTTACTTTTTATACTCCCATCGTAAGGTTTAAATATATACAACTTTTCGCCATTTTAAGACTTAGTATATCAATGTTTGTTTTGTGATACAACCTGCATTGTTAAAGTTTGGCATTTAGTAAATAATGAATATAGAATCCTTGTAATGTTTTAGTTACTTATAATATGGCTTTGAACTATGAGAAATAGGTTAAGAATAGATCCATTGCCAAACCTTAGTTATGCTTTGTCGTTGCTCCTTATGGCGTCTTGGATTAGAGTTTGTCCTTTAAATGTAATGTCAAGATACCTCAAAGCTTGCACATAGTAAAATAGAGGGTTCATGCACTAGTCATGATGACTAAGTAAGACCATGACCCATCCCTTGTGCAGCTCAACGATAGAATCAAATAAATTACAATGACAAACTGTCAAATTCAAACAATATCTTTTAAGTCATATTTTTATGTCACAAAATATGTCATGACGACAGTTTCATAAAGTAAAGAAAACTGATGATAACATAAGTAAATGACTCTTACAGCTAACTAAAAGAATTGTTAAAAATGAATTATAACATCATAGTAATTACAATAAATTTTCTTTTTTTTGTTTTTGAAATTTGAGGTATGTTACATATGTGGCACTATTGTGTGACATCATTGATGCAGATCCTTCCAGCTATGAAGAAGCAGCTGAAAATAAAGAATGGAAGGATGTCATGATCGAAGAGTACCTTTTGATCATGGAGAATGATGTTCAGGATGCAGTTTAGAGACCTAAAGGGAAGTTCATTGTGTCTTCCATGTGGATCTACATGGTCATGCTTGAAACAGATGGAAACATCAGGAGATACAAAGAAAGGTTCATGGTTTCTTTGAGAAATATGGAGTAGATTATGGCAATATGTGCTCCACTAATGAGACACACTTCTCTAGTAAAGTAGAAGTATCGAGCATAGAACCACATGTGCATAGAAGGATTTGTACAGGCTCGAAAGGAACCCATGGGACAATACATACAATTGCTTGAAAGAGTGATGGAGATCACAACATTTTCTACAAGGATAAAGATGGAATCCTACAAAGGATGACAACCTCATACATGGGTGAAAGAGGAACTTTCAATAAATTTTTATATAGAGGATCTTGGTATCCAGTGATATTGAGGGATGACATAGATGGATACATAGAATATCAGTAGCATAGAAGGATACCTGTCACACTATAGCAGAATGACCTGATGCAAAAGGTACAAGATGCAAAGGGAGGTGTTCCGCTTCAGAGGGAGTGACTACAAAAGATCTTAGAGATCAAGAATATTGACATGATTCTTTGGATTAGAGGTTTGGAAGAATCCAAAGGATATTATCCTTAGATAAGGAAAATATGTGGTCAAGATGTTGGATTATGAAGATACACTGATGGCATCAAACTTGAATTTGTTGTGTTATCCTACTTCAGAGATATTTGATGCCATAGTCTATAGGAAGATGATTAGTTCATTGATGAAGAGCATGAGGCCAAATATATGCTTTGCGGTGAATACTTGAAGCCATTACAAGATGGAGTCAAGATATGTTCACATGGTTGCAGAAAAGCATTTGTTGAGGTACCTAGAGGGTACAAATGAGTATGGCCTCAGATATGTGAGATATTAGATGATCTACCTATAGGATATGTTGACTTCGATTGGGCAGGAAATGCCACAAACAAGAAGAGAACTTCAAGATCCTGCTTCATTTTGGGAGCCAGTGTAATATCCTAGTTTAGAAGGATGCAGTTATGCATGGTGCTAAGTACAACTGAAGCAGAATATGTTGCAACATGTTCAGCTAGTTTTGAGGTAGTATGACTTTGGAAGCTATTGACATATTTGTTTGATCTCAAATTATATGTGACTTATATATCTCATGAAAATGCGTGAAGTTGTCGGAGAACCCGGTGTTCCATGACAACTCGAATCATATTGAGATCAAGTATCACTGTATTTGGTATGGTGCATATAGGAGTAGTGAAGCTCTATTACATGGCAATGGACAAGCAAATAGCCGATGTGTTTGCCAAGCCATTCACCATAGTGAAGTTTGAGTACTTCAGAGAGAGACTTGGTGTCATCCAGATCGAGGTCCCTGGAAAGAGGGAGTGACAAGTTCTTGCATGGTGGTAGACACAAGTGTTCCTTGGGACATAATGCACTTGGTGTGCTCCTAGCATGCTCCCATGTTGGAGACGACGAGAGACCAGAAGATGAAGATGCACTAGAGTGAGATCTCACATGGTGGTAGACACAGGTATTACTCAGGACGTAATGCACTTGGGGTGTGTTGTGAGGGAAACCTATCATATGTATTGGGTTCAGAAGGCCACCAACATACTATGAGGTTGCAAACAAACAACCAGGGTTACAAGCATATATTAAATAGAAAGTGATGAGGATTTTGCAGCTTGTTTCAACGATCGACCCTAGATTTTCCTCTTTTCTCCAATGCTCCTTTGCTTCCAATATTCAACACTTGCAAAAATAAAGTACCCTTTCTAAAAGTATCTTCACTTGTTATAATAGATGAGAAATGAACATAAACAAAGATTGAAATTCAAAACAAAAGGAAATCTAGATCATTACTAAAAAACAAATGAATCATTCATTACATAATAATGGAAAGAAATAACAATATTTATTAACTGGGTTTCTATAAAGATTACAAATGCTCTACTAGATCATGTTGGTTGTGGAGCCTAATCTTCCAGATCCAAAGATATTATTCAGTTGTGATTGTAACCCAGGAGTACTGTACACTCTTTCCTCCTACCTTGGGGTTTGGGGGTAGAGCCCCCGAGAAATTTTTTTGGGATGTGTGTTGGCCAATAGTTTTGCGAACCCATGGTATTGGGTTAACCCTAGGATTTTCCCATTGTATTTCCCCTATAAAAGAAAGCATCGTAAAACGACTAAGTATGGTATTGTATTGTATTGGAAGAGAGACCGTGAGAGCATGAAGAGGAAGTGCAGTGGTTTTGCTGCAGGGTGTATCCCTTCATCTTTCTGGACTGTAATAAAAGGACTGGCAATTTCTTTGTGGACGTAGCCCATCGTTTGGGTGAACCATGTTATATCTGTGTCTCTCTGTAATGTTTTAATGTGTTTTGCATATTGTTTATTGATTTAACTGTATATTTGTTATTTCTCTGTGGTCCTGTTTTCTAACAATTGGTATCAGATCCAAAAGGTCTATTTGGTTGGTAAACTCATAGGAAAGAAGGGTTCCTGGTTCGAGTGGAGCAATGGTGGAAGAAGGAAAGTTTAGGGTCGAGAAATTTAACAGCCAAAACTATCGGTTATGGAAGATGCAAATGGAGGACTATATGTACCAGAAGGATATGTACCTGCCATTGGGCGAAAAAGCAAAACAGCCGATGGCTATGAAGGATGAAGAATGGGAGGTTCTTGACTGAAAGGCACTGGCAACAATATGGTTGTTCCTGAATTCGTTGGTGGCCTTCAATATTTCAAAAGAAAAAACAATAGAGGGTGTGATGAGCACATTGAGTAAGCTCTATGAAAAACCCTCGGCTTCTAACAAGGTTTTTTTAATGAAGTGTTTATTTAATATGAAGATTTCAGAAGGTGGACCTGCTGCTGACCATTTAAATGAGTTTAATACACTTACCAGTCAGTTAAGTTCTGTAAAAGTGAAATTTGATGATGAGGTTAGGGATCTTCTAATCTTGTGCTTATTGCCAGAAAGTTGGAATAGCTTGGTCATGGCTGTAAGTAACTATGTCCCTAGTTTAAACACTCTTAAATTTGATGATGTTGTTGGTGTTATTCTTAGCGAGGAAATGCGAAGAAAAAGCATAGGTGAGACATCAAGTAATGCGTTGACCATGGAGATCAGAGGGAGAAAAAAGAAGAGAGGAAGGAGCCCAGGAAATTGTGGCAAGTCTAAAAAGGGAAGATCCAAGTCCAAATTCAAAAAAATAGAGTGCTGGAACTGTGGTAAGAAAGGACATTTGTAGAAAGACTGCAGAGCTCCAAAGAAAAAAGGAGACAGACAGTAAGAGACTACTCATGAAGTGAAGGTAGCAGGTGATGTGTTACAAGATTCTTTGATTATTGCATTAGATAATACTAGCGATTACTGGGTAGTAGATTCAGGGGCTTCATGTCATGCTACACCCCATAGGAAATTCTTTCATGATTATGTTCAAGGTAATTTTGGGCATGTGCTATTGGGGGATGATGAACCATGTAAAATTGTTGTAAAGAGTAAGGTACGGATTAAGTTAAATAATGAAAGTGAATGGCTACTAAAGGATGTAAGACACATTCCTGCTATGAAAAGAAATCTAATATCAACAGGGTAGTTGGGAGATAGTGCCTGTTTGTCTACGTTTGGAGAAACGTGGTGGAAGATCACTAAAGGATCACTGGTAATAGCAAAAGGAGATAGGGTAGGTACGTTATATTTATGTCCTCATAATACCGATTATTATATCTCTGTAGCTTCCACAGAAATAGGTGTAGTGTTGTGGCATCATAGGCTTGGCCACATGAGTGAGAAGGGAATGCGGATTCTCCACTCAAGGAAACTGCTTCCAGATCTGAAGCAGGTAAGTTTGGAATTCTGTGAGAACTATGTTTATGGAAAACAAAAGAGAGTTAGATTTCTCAGGGTTGGGAAAAAAAAGAAGAGTGAAAAGTTAGAGCTTGTCCATACAAATGTATGGGGACTAGCTCAGGTACAATCTCTTGGTGGCTCTCGTTATTATGTTACTTTTATTGATGATGCAACTAGAAAAACTTAGTTTTATTGCATTAGACGAAAATCTGATGTGTTTGATATTTTTAAGAAGTGGAAAGCTTTGGCTGAGAATGAGACAGGAAAAAGGTTGAAATGTCTCAAATATGATAATGGAGGCGAGTACTACAGCAAGGATCTTGACAGTTACTATTCACACAATGGGATTTGCAGAGAGAAGACCGTCCCTGGAACACCACAAGAAAATGGTGTGTCAAAAAGGATAAACAGAAACATCATGGAGCGTGCAAGGTGTATGAGATTGCATGCAGGGTTTCCCTTATAGTTTTGGGCTGATACTGTAAACACTGTTGTTTATTTAATAAACAGAGGGCCTTCAAGTGCTTTGGATGGTGGCATTCCAGAGCAGGCATGGACAGGTAAACAGGTAAAATACTCATTTCTGAGAACTTTTGGTTGTGAAGCATTTGTCCATATTGATAAATATGATAGAACAAAACTTGAGGCTAAATCCAAGAAATGTACCATTATTGGATACGAGGTTGATGATTTTGGTTATCGCTTATGGGATCTTAAAAATTGTAAAATCATTAGGAGTAGAGAAGTAGTATTCAATGAAAAGGTCATGTACAAAGATCCGTTGTAGGGAAAGAAAACACAGAGTACATAGTGCTTGATGAAATCAAAGAAAATGAAGTTCCAAAGGCATTATAAAATCAAGAGCAGCAGCAGGTACCTGAAACTCCTGCAATGGTAAGAAAGTATACCAATTTAAGTAGACCCCCTGAACGATTCTCTCCTTCACTATATTATTTATTAATGATTGATTCTGGTGAACCAGAATGTTTTGAAGAAGCAATGCAGGTAGAAACTAGAAAGAAGTGGGAGTAAGGCATGGATGAGGAGATGGACTCATTGGTAAGAAACCAGACTTGCAATCTGGTTAAGTTGCCTGCAGAAAAAAGGGCATTGCGGAATAAATGGGTTTACAGGTTGAAGGAAGAAGATGGAGGAAATAAGCGGTACAAGGCTAGACTTGTTGTAAAGGGGTTTGCACAAAAGAAAGGTATAGACTTTGATGAAATATTTTCTCCTGTTGTTAGAATTACTTCAATTCGAACTATTTTAAGCCTAGTGGTGGTAGAAGATTTGCATCTTGAACAGTTAGATGTAAAAATGGCCTTTCTCCATGGGGATTTGGAGGAAGAGATTTATATGCAGCAGCCACAAGGGTATGAGGTCAAAGGGAAGGAGAATTTGGTTTGCAAGTTGAAGAAGAGCTTGTATGGCCTGAAGCAAGCTACAAGGTAGTGGTATTTAAAATTTGATAAGTTTATGATAGAACAAGGTTATGATAGATGTCATTCTGACCACTGTGTTTATTTCAAGAGGCCAGATAACGAAAGATATATTATCTTGTTATTGTATGTGGATGACATGCTTGTTGCAAGGTCTAACATGCAGGACATAAATATGCTTAAAATAAAACTAGCTAAATCATTTGCGATGAAGGATTTGGGTGATGCAAAGAAAATCCTTGGTATGAGAATAACAAGAGACAGGAAAAATCACAAACTGACATTGTCTCAAGGTGAGTACACAGAAAAGGTGTTGCAGAGGTTTAGAATGCAAAATGCAAAACCAGTTAGTACACCTTTGGCGAGCCATTTCAAACTAAGAAAGGATATGTGTCCAGAGACACAGGAAGAGATATATTACATGTCCAAGATTCCCTATTCATCAACGGTTGGGAGCTTGATGTATGCCATGGTGTGCACAAGACCAGATATTGCACATGCAGTGGGAGTTGTGAGCAGGTATATGAATAATCTAGGTAAAGATCATTGGAAAGCAGTACAATGGATTCTCAGGTATTTGAGAGGTACCACTTCTCATGCATTATGTTTTGGAGGTTCAGACATTGTTCTATAGGGATATGTTGATGTAGATATGGCTCATGATAAATACATCAGGAGGAGAACCATAGGGTATGTGTTTACTATAGGTGGAACAACAGTAAGTTGGATTTCAAAACTGCAACAGGTTGTTGCACTTTCAACAATGGAAGCGGAGTATGTTGCTGCTACAGAGGCTAGTAAGGAGATGATTTGGTTGCAGAGGTTCATGGAAGAATTGGGTCAGAAGTAGTAGAATAGTAGGTTGTACAGTGACATCCAGAGTGCCATTCATCTTGCAAAGAACTCAGCCTTTCATTTGAGGACTAAACATATACAACTCAAGTACCACTTCATAAGATTTGTTCTAGATGAAGAACTATTAAAACTGGAAAAGATACACACTAGCCAGAATCTTGTAGACATGTTGACAAAGGGAGTAATTAGAGAGAAACTGAGTTCCTGCTAGGTTTCTATTGGCCTTCAAGCATGAAGGTGAAAATAAAAAAAATTCCAAGTCCAAGGTCCAGAGCATAGTCCACCAAGTGCAGTAGCGGTGGAGTTGTTGTGATCAGTCTCCAAGTGGGAGATTGTTGGTTGTGAAGCCTAATATTCCTGATCTAGAGATATTATTTAGTTGTGATTATAACCCAGGAGTACTATACACTCATTCCCCTTGCCTTGGGGTTCGGGGGTAGTGACCTCGAGAAATGGGGGTTCAGGGGCGAAGCCCCCGAGAAATTTTTTGGGGATGTGTGTTGGCCAACATTTTTGCGGACCCATGGTATTGGGTTAACCCTATAATTTTCCCATTGTATTTCCCCTATAAAAGAAATAATTGTAAAATGACCGAGTATGGTATTGTATTGTATTGGAAGAGACTATGAGAGAGTGAAGAGGAAGTGCAGCGGTTTTGCTGCAAGGTGTATCCCTTCATCTTTCTGTATTGTAATAAAAGGACTGACAATTTATTTGTAGACATAGCCCATCAATTGGGTGAACCACATTATATTTGTGTCTCTTTGTAATGTTTTAATGTGTTTTGCATCTTGTTTATTGATTTAATTGTATATATGTTATTGCTCTGCGGTCCTGTTTTCTAACAGATCAGACTCCTCTGCAAGACCTAACTCTGAGTCCTCTTGCTCCTCTCCTCAATGAAAGTTCTCCAGCATAACTTTTCCTCCAAAGTTGGTCCCCTTTCCTCATACCCTTCCCTTATTTGTATATTTGTTTGTGAGGAAGGATTTCGAGGATAGGATGGTTAGAGAAGTTGGGGAGGTTTCCAAACATATCCCAACTTCCCTTTGATTCATCATATTTTTAGTTTTAACAATTCTTAATGAAATACGTGACCTGTAGTGGAGAAACTCATGGATAATATGTGGGTTTCTTTCAGGAAACTCGTGTATTCCACTCGTAAGATCCATATGCAGTTTTCCTGATGGAGACTCGTGTATGGTAGGTTGGATTCTAAAAGGGAATTCATGTATTCCAAGTAAGTTGATATGCAAAGGTAGATGATGATTGATTAAATAGAAAGTATTAAAGGTCCAATGCTCTTATAAAGATAGGGATACTTCTATCCATGTTGTCCTTTTGTGTAACGATACATTTGGTGTCATTACTTGGACGGAGAAGTGTCATTTAGAGGTATAATAGATTCCCCCTAATGTGTGAGGTTAAACGGTAAGGATGGTCAAAATACATTACAATATTTTAACTTAGACGACTCAAAATCTAGCCTTCATAGGAGTACCTGAAACAACAAAATAGAGGTCATTGTTACAAAATCATCACTGAGGATGCCATGTTCAATAATGTGGAACACTAGCTCCTTTAAAAGATACATATACATCATATAATATGGGCTATAATTCCATGCATATTTACAAGGTGGATCATAGCCACATGAGTACAGTAGTAGATCTACAATAATTGGAGTAGTGTTACAAATCATGACATAATCTCGCGCAACTTAGGTTTCATAAGCTATCCACCCAAGGTATTGATCTGAATCCAAAGTACTAAGTATGAATCCTACCATGTGAATATGGTAGTTGAATTCGAACATGGAGGATTCCATCAGAATGTTGGAAAAATATTTGTACCGACAAGCAATGCAAAGAAGACCACGAAGATGAAAAGTGGTTACTGATGTACTATCAAAACTCAAATTCTTCACCTTAAGCAGGAGTTGACAGGAATCCATGTGTGAGATGGAAGGAATTGAATACTTCAAGTTGTCACAAGAGTAATATAGTAGAGTGAAAAGGGGGATTTAGGAAATACTCAGGGATAAACATGACCAAGATTGAGGTATATGAATAGAGTTTTAGGAATCCTTAAACAGTGAGCATGACATAGAAATGACTCAAGGCAGCTTGAAACTTCAATATAGACAGTTGGACTTATCTGCAATGTAGGAGACATCAATAGATTCCCCATGTACTGTAACATAGTAAACAATGGAGGAGTAATAACTCAAAGTGCTAGCTGAATTTGGGAAGTTGGAAACTGAAGCATGAGTACAAGGAAGCTCAAATTGGTGCTTTGTTCAAGGGACTAGCTGCCAACAAAAGTTACACTAAAGAGAGTATGTCCTTCCTTCTTTTCTTGCTAATTTTTAACAAGTCCAAGAAAGTAAACTTGGGACCTTCCTCATTTTTGAACAACCCTGAATAAGAGATAGAATATTGCTTGATGAAGCACTAACTCATGGATTTTATGAGTCCAAATTAGTACAATCTCGTTGGTGTTTTCATAATTTGAAAGTCTGGAAACTCCAAAGAAGATTCTAGGGGGGTTATTTTTCGCAAAGTTAGTCTCCTGAATCCGAAAAAATGTAAAACAATCCAAAGGATAACTCTCTTAGCTTCCGAATAACTAAGGTATATCTTTTTCGTACTTACTCAGTAAGGTTATAAAAATGGGTAAACTATCACCAAACCAACACTTCTTACTAATAAAAAGCACATCACCTTAGTTTAACGAGTGTGAAGGAAAGATCACTTGGGATGTTCCATTTATTTATGAGTATGGGGAAACCAATAGTAAACACGATGAATTAAACTAAGTTTTAATGAGCATGATAACGACATAAAGAACACACGAAATATTTTTCATATTTTAATCCAGAACACAAAAAAAAGAAAAAGTAAGCTCAAAATAGTTCCTTTTTCGTAAATTTGGTTTTCCATGCCCGAAAAAGAGATAAACCTATACCTGGGAATACTCTTCTAGCCACAAAGAACTAGAGTATTCCTTTTTCGTAATTAATCTACATGGTCTAGAAAAGGGTTAAACTTATACCGATGTGGATGATCCTTCATTTACTTTAACGAATCTAAAAGAACAAGTAACTAGGCGATCTAGTCATATTTAAGGATTCATACCAAGGCTTGAAGATAACTCCATATGATGGAAGCCTTATAACGAAGGATGGTTTGCAACAAATCAAGTATGAAGTTCATTTTTTGCATGTAACATAACTATGAATGCTTCCAACACCTATCAATAAGCAACATGGGTGTTGAAATGGAAAAATATGTTCTAACTAGGGAAACCCATGTTAGGTCAGTTCTAATCCATGGAAGAACAACGATGTTCAGAAGGCAAACAATGAGGTTATATATCGCAGTCCATGGATAAATCTGTGTTGGAGAGATTTACCCACCATGCACACTTAATTTGGTCGATTTGGCCTTGTTAAACCACTATCCTAAGTTTTATTGACTTAATTTACATCATAGGAGCATTGTATGACATCATCATGAGCACACCCATGCCTACCTTAAGTCAAGGAGGCCAACTAAGCCTTCTACTTCATTTGGGGAGGTCAACTGGAGCACTCTGGGAGTGATCTGAGTGTCATAAATGCACCTAATTGATAATTGATGCTTACAATTAGTTAAGTTAAGTGGTGAAGGAAACTCCATTCATTATTTAATTATTTTTAATGATTATTTATGAATTGGAGCTAACATAGGCACCTACAACCACTTATGATGACCAGTTGACTTCAGTTAACCTCATTGGGGTTCATTGGAGTTATTTATGTGCTACCACTTGTTGGTTGGCATGAATTAACATGTGTCTGAGATACTTTCAGTTATACTCGATCATTCATTGCACTCCGACTTTAGTTAAGACTCAATTGAGTCATTCGACACTTGATCAGTTGGTTAACTAGTGTGTTTACTATGTCTTACAGTTAGTTAAGCTACACCCATTCATTCAATTTGAATGAACTCCTTGGGAATTTGAATTGTCTTGGAATTCATGCATCTTGCATGATCATTGTATTGTATTATTCATTATTCATTTGATTATATAGAGCTGCTACTTCCATTGCACCACCATTTTGCCAATTTTATGCATATTCGTCTGTATTCTTTGTGAGACTGTGTTTTCAGTTCCTTGGCCACTATGACAAATTAATATGGTATCAGAGCTCACGGCGGGATGAAGCTTAGATCTCTCAAAAACATGGTTTTTGACAGATCTTGCATGAAAATTTGAGCAAAATCTAAAAATTCCAGCACTGCACCAGAAGCCAAGGCTTACCACTTAATACCCCAAGTAAAGGAATTGTTGATCAATCTTGCTTGATCAACTATGCTAGGTGTGATGAAAGCCTAAAATGTGCAGGCTGTCTGACCTTATGATGCCCCTTTTGTTGTGATTTGTAGGTTTTAATAGGTGAAAGGATTCTCTCCAGCAATTTGAAATGGCTTCCTCAGTAGAACTCTTGACTCCGTTCAATTTCCACTCATGGAAAGGAGACACGAAGATCCAGCTACGTGCCAGAGGACTCTATAGGGTCACTATAGACACTGAAGAAGAGCCTGATTCTGTGACAGACAAAGCTAGATTCTTGAACAAGAAATATGAAGCATTCAGATTCTTGTGCCTCTCTGTTTCCTGGGATCTTCTTTTCCATCTCTTAGGATTGAAGACTCCAAAGGAAATTTGGGACAAATTGGAAACCCTGTATGGAAAGCAGGATGATTTGAGAGTATACTAGCTTGAAAACGAGTTGATGTCTCTCCAACATTCCAATTTCGAGACCTTAAATTATTTTTTCACAAAGTTCAATCACATTGTCTTACTATTGAAGCAATGTAAGGTGGAGAAGGAGGATGATCAGCTCATCCTTGCCATACTCTCCAAACTTTGAGCTGATTATTCAGTGTTTGTCTCTACATTCTGTGTGGGGAAGCTCACAACCCCTGGATGGAAGATGCTTTCACTCAATGCCTTCATTTAGTCCCTAAAAAGTGAACATGATAAGCTTGTCTAGATGGGGATCATCAAATTCTCCCGTGATCAAGCCCTCTATGTCTCAGGGCCCAAATATCTGAAGGGTAAAGGAAAGCAACAGAAGAACCCAAAAACCAAATTTGAAGCTCCTAAGCCTAAAGTTGAAAACCAATAGCATGAAGAGTCTTCTAGCTCGAAGAAGAACAAAGGAAAAGGGCATCATGGAAAGGAAAAATTCAAGTGTTCATACTGCAGGAAGGGCTTCCACCCTGAACATGCCTGCATGAAAAATAAACTTGATGAATCTACTTCTCTCCTTGAGAGAAATCACATCCATATTTTTGAAATCTTTCGGAGGAGAGATCAACAAGATCGGGAACCACAGCATGAAAAAGGTCATGCCCTCATGGCAAGCACTTCAAAGTCCAAATCACTCTTGATAGATTTACAAGCTTCGAACCACATGATGGCTGAAAGAGATTCCTTCTCATCTTTGGAGACCAAAAAATCCATTCCCATCCACATGGGAGATGACTCCACAATCATATCCGAAGGACAAGGTACTGTAGATCTTGAGCATGGTTATTTTTCCAATGTTCTGTATGTACCATATTTTGCATCAAACCTCCTAAGTGTTTATCAAATGACACATATGGGAGTGTCCAAGAGAGTCTCCTTCATCCCAGATGATGTATATATCATAGAAATTGCATCCAAAAAACTTGTAGCAAAAGGCCTTGCAAACCATCATGCAAAATCCTATGACCTCTCCCATTTTGTGGCAGATGCAAAGCCCACTGCATTGTTGACTCATGGAAATGAATTTATTATACTGTGGCATGAGAGGTTCAGCCATATAAACTTCAAATACTTGCAAAAATTATATAATAATTCTATGGTTGAAGGCCTCCTGGTCATCAAAGCTACCACTAGAATTTGCAAGGGTTGTGTTGTTGGAAAGCACCCTGAGCATAAGTTCGATCGGGAGAAGGCAAGCCGAGCATCATGCATATTGGGAATTATACATTTTTATATCAGTGGTCACATGCCTATCACATCCATGAATGGTTCAAGGTATGTTCTTACTTTCATTGATGACTTTTCCAGATACACATGGGTCTTTTTTATCAAAAAGAAGTCGGAAGTCTTGGAAAAATTCACTAAATTGATGGCCTTGATTGAGAATACATCTGGAAAAAAGGTCAAGATCCTGAGATCTTATAATGGTGGGAATTATGTCAGTAATGAGTTACTACATATATGTTCCCAAATTGGTATTCAGATCCAGGATTCAGTTCTCCACAGTCCCTAACAGAACAGTGTAGCGGAAAGGAAGAATCGGCCTCTCAAGGAGATGACCACCTGTATGTTGGAATCAAAGAAGTTGGCTACAAATTTGTGGGATGAATCCATGCATGCTATAGAATATATTCAAAACAAATTTCTACACTCATATTTGAAAGGGAATACCCCTTTTTAACCATACATCGGACACAAGCCGGATGTGTTGAATCTGTGGGTGTTTGGGTCCACTGCATGGGCCTGAATTCCACTTGATAAAAGGAGGGCTTTGCAACCGCAAAGCATGGAATGTATGTTTATTATATATCCTGATGAATCAAAATGTTTCAATCTCTTGGATATAAAAACCAAGCATATCATCATTGAAATGAGTGTCAAGTTCAATGAGACTCTTCAGGAGGTAGAACTAGTGAAGGAGAAAACTATTGAATTTCCTTCCTATTCTACTAAATATTTGGATGATTTAATTGGGGGTGATGACCCTAATTTGGATCCTATGATTTCTGATATCAGTGTATAGAAAATATTATATGCTGAATCAGAACCTGAAGTACAAAATCATCTCCCAACTTGGGCCAAACAGACACTCTCCTCCATAGGAGATAACATTGGAAATTCGGATGATCCAAGGAGAACCCAGTCCGATTTCCAAAGAGCTGGGTTGTGCTATCTTGTCCTGATTATTTGCTGTCTGAATATTGTTATTTAATGATAATTTCAGACCCTAATTCTTACTACCATGCTCAAAAGGATCCAAGATGGCAAGTTGCTATCGATGAAGAGATTATTTCTCTTCAGAAAAACACCACTTGGGAACTAGTTTCTCTTCCTTCGGGGAGGAAATTGGTTCAATGCAAGTGGGTGTTTCAAACCAAGGTTGCTGTTGATGGAAGCACCTAAAAATATAAGGCAACACTAGTAGAAAAAGTTGTCTCCCAGGTCCAAGGTGTGGACTACCATGAGACGTTTGCACTGGTTGTAAAAATGGACTCCATCCACCTAGTTTTGGCAATTTCTGCATCTAAGCACTGGGAAATGCATCATATGGATGTTAAGTATAAATTTTTGCATGGATACCTTCATGAGGAGATATACATGAAGAAACATGAGGGATACATTTTTTATCCATATTTGGTTTTCAAGCTAAAGAAGTCACTATACGGGTTAAAATAGGCCCCAAGAGAGTGGTATTCCAAGATGGATGCCTTCCTTCTCTCGCAAAAAATCCAAAGGTGTAAATCAGATACAAATGTGTATATATAGAATTCTGATGGTAATTTGATTATTATTGTTTTATATGTTGATGACTTACTAATTACAGGTAGCACAGTTACTTCTATTTCAGTCATCAAAACTACTCTCCACAATGCATTTGAAATGAGCGATTTGGGGCTCTTGAAGCAATTTCTGGGGCCCAAAAT
Organism: Pseudotsuga menziesii; assembly: GCA_001517045.1. Taxonomy (NCBI): domain Eukaryota; kingdom Viridiplantae; phylum Streptophyta; class Pinopsida; order Pinales; family Pinaceae; genus Pseudotsuga; species Pseudotsuga menziesii. The sequence continues at coordinate 520,455 of LPNX010947243.1, forward strand.
TGAGCAAAATTTTGATGGGATAATGGTCGCTCAGTCCAAATACATATCAGACCTATTATTAAATTTTAACATGGCTGAATGTATGGCTTCCCCATTCCCTTTCCTTTCAGGGATCAGCTTTGAAGAAGGAAAAAGCACACCTCCCATGGACTGCACTATTTATCGATAGCTGATAGGTAGCTTGCTCTACGTGTCTCATTATTAGCATGATATCCATTATGCTGTGAATGATATGTCAATATACATGCAGAAGCCTCATGATCTTCATTGGAAGGCAGCCAAGAGGATCCTCCAGTATATTCAGGGAACCAGGACCTACGGCATTCACTATGCTATAGACTTCGAGCTAGAGATGGTTGGTTACACAGATTCTGATTGGGAGGGTGATTCTATTGATCGAGAGTCTAATTATAGATATTTATTCATGTTTGGTGGTGGCCCCATTTGCTGTTATATCAAAAATCATTCCACCATAGCATTGTCTTTAGCAGAGGCCGAGTACCGAGGAGCGGTGAATGCTTGCATCCAAGCTGTTTGGTTGCAAGGCATTCTTTCAAACTTTGATATTGGTAGTACTTTGTCCACTATCCTCTTTTGTGACAATCAAAGTTCTATTAAGATATCCACAGCTCCAGTTACCACGCAGAGGACCAAGCATGTAAATATACACATGCTCTACATCAGAGAGTTAGTGCATGACAGGACCATCATTCTGCAATACTACCCGACTAATGAGCAGATTGTAGAAATATTGACCAAGATATTTTTAGAAAATAAGTTCAATTACCTCCGTTCATTATTGGGGGTGATTTCATCAGCGTGATCAGACTACTTTCAGTGTTCAACTTGAGGGGGGGGGTTTCCCACTAGGTTTTCCCTCTTTTCATCACTTAGATTTATTTCCTGACCATTGTTTGAGTTTTATTATTGTACAGGGTGACCTATGGCCTTAGTTTCCAGGGCCCTAGCATTTCATGTACTTTATGTTTCTACTTATCCTGAGTATAGCTTAAGGGGGGGTGTTGGAGACATTTACCCATGATGCACACTTAATTTGGTCAATTTGTCCTTGTTAAACCACTATCCTAAGTTTTATTGACTTAATTGACATCATAGGAGCACTGTATGACATCAGCATGAGCACAACCATGCCTACCTTCAGTCAAGGATGCCAACTAAGCCTTCTCCTTCATTTGGGGAGGTCACCTGGAGCACTCCGGGAGTGATCTAAGTGTCATAAATGTACCTAATTGATAACTGATGGTTACAATTAGTTAAGTTAAGTGGTGAAGGTACCTCCATTCATTATTTTTATTTTTAATGATTATTTATGAACTGGAGCTAACATAGGCACCTACAACCACTTCTGATGACTAGTTGACTTCAGTTAACCTCATCGGGGTTCATTAGAGTTATTGATGCACTACCACTTGTTGGTTGGAATGTAGTGACATGTGTATGAGCTACTTTCAGTTAGAATCAATCATTCATTGCACTTCAACTTCAGTTAGGACTCCATTGAGTCAGTCGACACTTGATCAGTTGGTTAACTAGTGTGTTTACTATGGATTAGAGTTAGTTAAGCTACACCCATTCTGTTAGCACTAAAAATGAGCCCAAAGTTTACGGAAGGGCCCGCCTCCAGGTAACAGCAAAACCGCTTTTGGCCGCACCTCTAGCCCTGTGTAGTTAGAGAGGGATCTCTCTTTCGTCACCGAAATAGCTCCACATAAGGTTGTCTGTCTTGTCTGTCACCAGAGTCTAGTCCGCATAGGATCTTCAATATGTATGATTAGGGGGCTAGGATCCTAAATGGGGAAAAGTGGGTTGAGGTAGGTGCATCATGGGGTTATCAAGGTTAAAGGACCATGGGAAAATGGAGTCGAAACCTACACAAGAAATGATTACAGATGGAAATAATGGCGAATGGTAGCAAATGAAGGCAAGATAGCTGCTGATTTCCCAATCAGGAGATTTTAGCAGGTGTTTTGGAGGACAAGAAAGAACAGTCCATCTCATGGAGCATCGGTGAGATGAATTCCATGAGACTTTAGAAGAACCATTATTAATGCCTAGAACAGCAGTCGGAGCATAGCAAGTACAAATTCTGAACCACTATACCCTAAGTTGCAGGCATGAAAGCAATAAAAAAAATGGAGTGAAAACAAGGAAACACAATTTACACGTAAAGAAAGCAATTATTGGGAAAAGCAACAACATAGGAATCTTTGCTGTGAATGACATTCTTCCATTGCAATTTTATTCATACACAGGTATCAAGATTTTGCAAATGGGAGCCTCAACCTGAGATTGTTTCCCAATCCAATTATCTAACTCCTTTTCTCCCTCTATCCGGAGCATTTTTATACAATCCTAATGCTGAGACTACAGAGTAAAAAACTGTTACAAGTTGCCATCCGGCGTTAATAGTGCAAACAGTGGGCTATTGCCACATTTTACAAATATAAACAAACATTATAGAGACGAGGCACATGATAATGTGGGCTGATAGCGCAGACCCTCCCACAATCCTGCTTCGTGAAAATGACTCCCACACTATGTGCTGACAAATGATTGTCTGCATACGCTGCCCTGGACCCATTTTGGGTCTCCTTGTCTAGTTGGAGGCTGTCAATCAAAGGCTGACAAGAAGGCCCAAATCCTTCTCTCTACCAATTAAAATACGTTCTGAGTCGTGGATCGAGGTCGTCCCTCATGCAGCCATCGATCAGAATAGGCCCCACCCTTTTTCACAACAGAGAACTAAACTATTCTCCCGTGTCTGTTCAACCCGCGCAATAAACCATAGCCGCTGATCTTTTCTCACTTTTTATCACAGCCGTCAATCCTTTTAACCTACACGCCTTTTCATGATTTGAGATTGCAATTTTACCCGCACAAATATGGATTACGAAATCGCTGTAGGCCATAGATCTACCCCAAGCCACATCTCAACCGTCGAAAGCTTCCGGTCATTAATGGAATTCACGATCTAGGAAAGGAGCTTGGACCACACATGTTTGTCCATGCGAAGTGATCCAGAACCATTGATCTACCTCTGATCAATCGTAGCCCTTGAATATGGATTGTGCCCAATGTCATGATACACTTGCCGCTTTCATCATTGAAGGATGGTCACATGAGATTCAAGGGGTTGGGACCCTTACCGAATCTCTGTCAAGCCCTCAAATCAACTATTAAAACAGAGTGTTAACAACTGGCTCCATGAGGGATGCTATCCTCCCAGTGTGGTAGAAAAGAACCCTCGTAGACCAAGTGTCGAATCTATTAGGCCACCTTCATCTCATCTTGGGCCTCTCCATTCTTCTTCATGTTGTTGCTTCAGTGAATACATGACACTCTTACAAATCATGCTGGAGACTGTAAACCTGTGATGGTAACTGAAAATGGAAACAAATTGAAAACAGTAATGAAGGAAATGCTTGATAATATATGAGCTTATTTTCTCCTACCTACTCTACCTAAATTTGTGCACAAGTCCAACTAAGTGAAATCAGACTTCCAGTGAAGCCAATCAAGCAAATCGCCTAATATTCTTGTTCTTGTATGGTGCTCGATGGACAAAAATGAAACAGATCATGGGAGAAGGGAATGATAAACAAACTAATGTTTAAGGTAGAGATATGACCAATCATTGCCTTCACCCAGACCCTCCATGTATTTGGCCACGGGGTCATAAAAAACATGACAACCCTCAAAAAAATTTGTCATTGGCTAACCATGAGGAAGCTGCCCCGACTGTAAATTCCCTTGCACGCTGTCCAACCGATCTTCAAAAGAACCATGCAAGGAAAACATGTGACAATTTCTAGGTGAAACATCCATAGGCTGATTGCATTCTTCAGAAAAAAAATCAGTATAACCATCTCCTTCCAAATCACTAGGCTGATCATCTCCTTCAAGCAAAGAGAGCTTTATATATTCATGTAAATATTTGGGTGTAATATGAATCTGATCAACATGTGGCAGTCCTCCTTCAACCATTATTTCAAAATATGATTTCTCTTTACTTGCATTTTCAGAAAATGAACATGTGCAGGGACTACAAGACTAAAATTTTCCAGAATTATGATCTTCTGTGTAATCAATCACACAAGCACTGTAACTTTCAAGATATTGCTGCTGCGAAAAGGAATTTTATGTTTGTAAAGGGGAGGCCTCTTCTTGTAACAAAAATTTGGGAGTTGAATAACATGAGGAAGGATTTTATTGGTAGTCCCAACCTCTCTCCTGGTCACACATAGAATGGAAAGAATGCTGCAAATCATCATCAGTTTCAGGAAGAGAGATATAACCGATTGAAACAGAGCTTTGGTTTATGTCAACTTCAGCCGAGGAAGACAATACTAACTACTGGGAGTTTTCTTGAATATTATGGCAGTTGGTTTGTCTTTCTTTTTGAGATGAGTATTCATGTAAGATATCTAAAACCTCTTCATCCAAATACTGATCATCACCACACTCATCTTTCACATTTTCAATGAACTCTCTATCATGTGTGCAACAATNTTTGAAATTTTCATGAAATATTGTATGAAAGTCTTTAAGGGAGGATAAACTCCCTGCTGGCAATCCCTCATACCAAGACCTTGCATACCCTTCCAAACTACAAATGAATAGTCTCATTAAAGAATCTTCATGCCATCCCACTCTCATCTTATGTATATGCTTATGAAATCTAAACAAATGAATGGAAACATCATCACCATTTTCATCATTGAATCTTGGAAGATATGTCTGCCAATCTACCAAAGGTATTTTATTGGGATAACCAGTAATGGAAGCAAGATTCATAGGAGCATACCTTGCAGCCCGAGAAGTCATCTTGATGGTGGAGAAACTGAATCAACTCCTCAAACTTTGCAATCCCATTTGATAGTGTATCTACCATAAAACATTATTAAGAATGGATCCTTCGCAGATGGATTCTCCAGGTGAAAAGAGACACGACCTTCTTGTCGTCTGACCATTGTTCAGCATCAACAATCAGATCTAAACCTTTCATTTAAATCCAGGGAATATTTGAGACCTCTCCCCATCTCTTTCTTTTAGACCACCGGTCTCCTCAATGGAGTCACCTTCCGAAATCTTTCAGTGGAGTCGCCAGGGCAAATGATACAACCTTTTTCACATGTAAGAATCTCTATTTTCCCACAGAAACTCTTTATCCTTTGAATCTTTGTCATTATTCCCAGGGATGATATTCAATCTCGTCCCTGGCAACGGCGCCAATTTGTTAGCACCGAAAATGAGCCCAAAGGTTGCGGAAGGGCCTACCTCTGGGTAAAAGGAAAACCACTTTTGGCCGCACCTCTAGCCCTGTGTAGTTAGAGAGGGATCTCTCGTTCATCACCAGAGTAGCTCCACATAAGGTTGTCAGTCTTGTGTGTCACCAAATTCTACTCTGCATAGGATCTTCAATCGGTATGATTAGGGGGCTAAGATCCTAAATGGGGAAAAGTGGGTCAAGGTAGGTGCATGGTGGGGTTATCGGGGTTAAAGGACCATGGGAAAATGGATTTGAAACCTGCGCAAGAAACAATTACAGATGGAAAGAATGACAAAAGGTAGAAAATGGAGGCAAGATAGCTGCTGATTTCCCAATCGGGAGATTTTAGCAGGTGTTTTGGAGGACAAGAAAGAACAGTCCATCTCATGGAGCATCAATGAGATGAATTCCATGAGACTTTAGAAGAACCACTATTAATGCCTGGAACAGTAGTCGAAGCGTAGTAAGTACGAATTCTGAACCACTATACCCTAATTTGCAAGCATGAAAGCAATAAACAAAATGGAGTGAAAACAAGGAAACACAATTTACATGTAAAGAAAGCACTTATTGGGAAAAGCAACAACACAGGAATCTCTGCTGTGAATGACAATATTCCACTATAATTTTATTCATACACAGGTATCAAGCTTTTACAAATGGGAGCCTCAACCCGGGATGGTTTCCCAATCCAATTCTCTATCTGCTTTTCTCCCTCTATCGGGAGCGTTTTTATACAATCCTAATGCTGAGACTACAGAATAAAAAACTATTACAAATCGCCATCCGACGTTAACAGTGCAAAGAGTGGGCTATCGCCATGTTTTACAAATATAAACAAACATTATGGAGATGGAGAGCATGATAACATGGGCTGACAGCACAGAGCCTCCCACAACCCTGCTTCGTTAAAATGAATCCCACGCAATGTGCTGACAAATGATTATCTGCACAGGCTACCCTGGACCCATTTTGGGTCTCCATGTCCAGCTGGAGGCTGCCAATCAAAGGCTGAAAAGAAGGCCCAAATCATTCTCTCTACCAATTTAAATACATTCTGAGCCACAGATCGAGGCTGGTCCTCACACAGCCATCGATCGGAATAGGCCCATCCTTTTTCGCAACGGAGAACTCAACTATTAGCCCATGCCGGTTTGCCTTGTGAAATGAACCATAGCCACTGATCTTTTCTTGCTTTTTATCACAGCCGTCGATCCTTTTGACCTCTACACCTTTTCATGATTTGAGATTGCGGTTTCACCCGCACAAATATGGATTGTGAAATCACTGTAGGCCTTAGACCTACCCCAAGCCACATCTCAACCATCGAAAGATTCTGGTCATTAACAGATTTTGCAATCCAAGAAAGGAGCTTGGACCGTGCATGTTTTTCCATGCGAAGCGATCCGGAACCGTTGATCTGCCTCTGATCAATCGTAACCCTTGAATATGGATCATAGCCAATGTCATGATACACTTTCCACTTTCATCGTTGAAGGATGGTCACATGAGATTTGAGGGGCTGGGACCCTTACCGAACCTCTATCAATCCCTCAAATCAACTGTTAAAATGGAGTGTTAATACATTCATTCAATTCGAATGACCTCCTTGGGAATTCGAATTGTCTTGACATTCATGCATATTGCATGATCATTGTATTGTATTATTCATTATTCATTTGATTATACAGAGCTGCTACTTCCATTGTAGCACCATTTTGCCAATTTTATGCATATTTGTCTGTATTCTTTGTGAGACTATGTTTTCAGTTCCTAGACCACTATGACAAATTAATATGGTATTAGAGCTCACGGCAGGACGAATCTTAGATCTCTCAAAAACATGGTTTTTGACAGATCTTGCATGAAAATTTGAGCAAAATCTAAAAATTCCAGCACTGCACCAGAAGTCAAGGATTACCACTTAATACCCCAAGTAAAGGAATTGTTGATCAATCTTGCTTGATCAACTATGCTGGGTGTGATGAAAGCCCAAAATGTGCAGGCTGTCTGACCTTACGATGCCCCTTTTGTTGTGATTTGCAGGTTTTAACAGGTGAAAGCATTCTCTCCCACAATTTGAAATGGCTTCTTCAGTAGAACTCCTGACTCCGTTCAATTTCCACTCATGGAAAGGAGACTTGGAGATATAGCTATGTGCCAGAGGACTCTATAGGCTCACTATGGACACTGAAGAAGAGCCTACTTTTGTGACAGACAAAGCTAGATTCTTAAACAAGAAAGATGAAGCATTCGGATTCTTGTGCCTCTCTGTTTCCTGGGATCTTCTTTTCCATCTATCAGGATTGAAGACTCCAAAGGAAATTTGGGACAAATTGGAAACCCTATACGGAAAGTAGGATGATTTGAGAGTATACCATCTTGAAAACAAGTTGATGTCTCTCCAACCTTCCAATTTCGAGACCTTAAATTATTTTTTCACAAATTTCAAGCACATTTTCTTACTATTGAAGCAATGTAAGGTGGAGAAGGAGGATGATTAGCTCATCCTTGCCATACTCTCCAAACTTGGAGTTGATTATTTGGTGTTTGTCTCTACATTCCATGTGGGGAAGCTCATAACCTTTGGATGGAAGATGCCTTCACTCAATGCCTTCATTGAGTCCCCAACAAGTGAACATGATAAGCTTGTCTAGATGGGGATGATCAGATTATCCCGTGATCAAGCCCTCTATGTCTTGGGGCCCAAATATCTCAAGGGTAAAGGAAAGCAGCAGAAGAACCCAAAAACCAAATTCGAAGCTCCTAATCCTCAAGTTGAAAACCAGTAGCATGAAGAGTCTTCTGGCTCGAAGAAGAACAAAGGAAAAGGGCATCATGGAAAGGAAAAAGTCAAGTGTTCATACTGTAGGAAGGGCTTCCACCCTGAACATGCCTGCATGAAAATAAACTTGATGAAGCTACTTCTCTCCTTGATATAAATCACATCCATATTTCAGAAATATTTCGGAGGAGAGATCAACAAGATCGGGAACCACAGCATGAAAAAGGTCATGCCCTCATGGAAAGCACCTCGAAGTACAAAGCACTCTTGATAGATTCTAGAGATTTGAACCACATGATGGATGAAAGAGACTCCTTCTCATCTTTGGACACCAGAAAATCCATTCCCATCCACATGGGAGATGACTCCACAATCATATCCAAAGGACAAGGTACTGTAGATCTTGAGCATGGTTATTTTTCCAATGTTCTGTATGTACCATCTCTTGCATCAAAACTCCTAAGTGTTTATCAAATGACACATATGAGAGTTCCCAAGAGAGTCTCCTTTATCCTATATGATGTAGATATCATAGAACTTGCATCTGAAAAACTTGTAGCAAAAGGCCTTGCAAACCATCATGCAAAATCCTACGAGTTCTCCCATTTTGTGGCGGATGCAAAGCCCACCGCATTGCTGACTCATGGAAATGAAGTTAGTATACTATGGAATGAGAGGTTTAGCCATCTAAACTTCAAATAGTTGCATCAATTACAGAATAATTCTATGGTTGAAGGCCTCCTGGTCATCAAAGCTACCACTAGAATTTGCAAGGGTTGTGTTGTTGGGAAGCACCCTGAGCACAAGTTCGATCGAGGGAAGGAAAGCCAAGCATCATGCATCTTGGGACTAATACATTCTGATATCATCAGCTCCATGCCTATCACATCCATGAATGGGTCAAGGTATGTTTTTACTTTCATTGATGACTTTTCCAGATACACATGGGTCTTTTTTATCAAAAAGAAGTTAGAAATCTTGGAAAAATTCACTGCATTGAAGGCCTTGATTGAGAATGCATCTGGCCAAAATATCAAGATCTTGAGATCTGATCATGGTGGGGATTATGTAAATAATAAGTTACTTTGTATATGTTCACAAATTGGTATTTAGATCCAGTATTCATTTCCCTACACTCCCCAACAGAACGGTGTAGCGGAGAGAAAGAATCGGTCTCTCAAGGAGATGACCACCCGTATGTTGGAATCAAAGAAGTTGGAATGAAAATTTGTGGGATGAAGCCATGCATGCTGTAGAATATATTGAAAACATTGTGCCACACTCATCTATGAAAGGGAATACCCATTTCAAAGCATACTTCGGACACAAGTCGGATGTGTCGAATCTACGGGTGTTTGTGTCCACTGCATGGCCCGAATTCCACTTGATAAAATGATGGATTTGCAACCACAAAGCATAGAATGTCTGTTTATTGGATATCCTGAGGAATCAAAAGGTTTCAATCTACTAGATATAAAAACAAAACATATCATCATTGAAAGGAGTGTCAAGTTTGATGAGCCTCTTCAGGAGGTAGAACTAGTGAAGGAGAAAACTGCTGAATTTCCTTCCTATTCTACTGAATATTTGGATGAGGTAATTGGGGGTGATGACCCTGATTTGGATATTCTAATTTATAATATCAGTGTATATAAAAAATCATATTCTGAATCAGAAACTGAAGTACAAAATCATCTCCCAACTTGGGCCCGACAGACACTCTCTTCTGCAAAAGATAACATTGGAAATCCGGATGATCCAAGGAGAACCCGGTCCAATTTCCAAAGAGCAGGTATTGTGCTCTCTTGTCCTGATTATTTTCTGTCTGAATATTTTTATTTAATGAAAATTTTATACCCTAATTCTTACTACCATGCTCAAAATAATCCTAGATGGCAAGTCGCCATGGATGAAGAGATGAATTCTCTTCAGAAAAACACCACTTGGGAGCTAGTTTCTCTTCCTCCGGGGAGGAAATTGGTTCAATGCAAGTGGGTGCTTCGGAATAAGGTTGCTGCTGATGGAAGCACCTGAAAATATAAGGCAAGGCTAGTAGCAAAAGGTTTCTCCCAGTTCCAAGGTGTGGACTACCATGATACTTTTGCACCGGTTGTAAAAATGGACTCCATCCGCCTAGTTTTGGCAATTTCTGCATCTAAGCAATGGGAAGTGCATCATATGGATGTTAAGTATACCTTTTTGCATGGAGATATTCATGAGGAAATATACATGAAGCAACCTCAGGGCTACATTTCTGATCCATCTTTGGTTTTCAAGCTAAATAAATCACTATACGGGTTAAAACAGGCCCCAAGAAAGTGGTATTCCAAGATGGATGCCTTCCTTCTCTCGCAAAAATTCCAAAGGTGTAAATTGGATCCAAATGTGTATATACAGAATTCTGATGGTAATTTGATTATTATTTTTTTATATTTTGATGACTTATAGATTATAGGTAGAATAGTTACTTCTATTTCAGTCATCAAAACTGCTCTCCACAATGCATTTGAAATGAGCGATTTGGGGCTCTTGAAGCAATTTCTGGGGCTCGAAATTGAGAAAAATTTTGATAGGATATTGGTCACTCAGTCCAAATACATATCAGAACTTTTATTAAAGTTTAACATGGATGAATTTAAGGCTTCCCCATTCCCTTTCCTTTCAGAAATCAGCCTTGAAGAAGGAAAAAGCACACCTCCCATGGACTGCACTATTTATCGACAACTGATAGGTAGCTTTCTCTACTTGACTCATTCTCGGCCTGATATCTATTATGCTGTGAATGTTGTGTCAAGATACATGCAGCAGCCTCATTATATTCATTGGAATGCAACCAAGAGGATCCTCTAGTATATTGAGGGAACCAGGACCTACAACATTCACTATGCTGCAGACTCCGAGCTAGAGCTGGTTGGTTACACAGATTCCAACTGGGAGGGTGATTCTATTGATAAGAAGTCTACTTCCAGATATGTATTCATGTTTGGTGGTGGCCCAATTTGCTGGTATAGCAAAAATCAGTCCACCATAGCATTGTCTTTAGTAGAGGCCGAGTACCGAGGAGCAGTGAATGCTTACATCCAAGCTGTTTGGTTGCAAGGCATTCTTTCAGAGTTTGATCTTGGTAGCACAGTGTCCACTGTCCTCTTTTGTGACAATCAAAGTGCTATTAAGATATCCACAGATCCAGTTACTAGGTAGAGGACCAAGCATGTAGAGATACACATGCACTAAATCAAAGAGTTAGTGCATGACAGGACCATCATTCTGCAATACTGCCCAACTGATGACCAGACTGCAGACATCTTCACCAAGAGATTTTCAGAAAATAAGTTCACTTACCTCCATTCACTATTGGGGGTGATTTCATTAGGGTGATCAAACTACTTTCAGTGGTCAGCTTGAGGGGGGGGTTTCCGACTGGGTTTTCCCTCTTTTCCTCACTTAGATTTATTTCCTGAGCATTGTTTGAGTTTCATTATTGTACAGGGTGACCTATGTCCTTAGTTTTTGGGGCCCTATAATTTCATGCGCTTTATGTCTCTACTTCTCCTTAGTATAGCTTAAGGGGGGGTGTTGGAGACATTTACCCACCATGCACACTTAATTTGGTCAATTTGGCCTTGTTAAACCACTATCCTAAGTTTTATTGACTTAATTGACATCGGAGAAGCACTATATGACATCAGCATGAGCACACCCATGCCTAACTTTAGTCAATGAGGCCAACTAATACTTCTCCTTCATTTGGGGAGGCCAACTGGAGCACTCCGTGAGTGATCTGAGTGTCATAAATGCACCTAATTGATAACTGATGGTTACAATCAGTTAAGTTAAGTGGTGAAGGTGCCTCCATTCATTATTTAATTATTTTTAATGATTATTTATGAACTAGAGATAACACAGGCACCTACAATCACTTCTGATGACCAGTTGACTTCAGTTACCCTCATCGGGGTTCATTGGAGTTATTGATGCCCTACCACTTGTTGGCTGGCATGCAGTGACATGTGTCTGAACTGCTTTCAGTTAGACATAGTCTTCCATTGCACTCCAACTTCAGTTAGGACTCATTTTAGTCAATCGACACTTGATGAGTTGGTTAACTAGTGTGTTTACTGTGGCTTACAGTTAGTTAAGCTACACTCATTCATTCAATTCGAATGACCTCCTTGGGAATTCGAATTTTCTTGGCATTAATGCATCTTGCATGATCATTGTATTGTATTATTCATTATTGCTACTTCCATTGCAGCACCATTTTTCCAATTTTATGCATATTTGTCTGTATTCTTTGTGAGACTGTGTTTTCATTTCCTAGACCACTGTGACAAATTAATAATGTGAATCGTATGGTTCAAAATAGTATCATGTATAAATGAAATATACAATAGGACCAAATCCTACCTTGTATGCCAGGAAAATATGTCCAACTTTCATCCATGAGCTGAAAAATATGACAGAATCAAAGCACTATTAGTAAAAAAATGTTCATAAATAGCCAAAAACTATAGAAAAGTGGGTCAAAATTTTGAAATTTTTTCTACAAATAGTAAAAATTGGTAAAAAAACAAGTCATTTTGACTTTTACCATTACATAGTGCAATTTTACCCTGGAACATCAAACTCTCCAAACAATGAAACCGTTGGACCAAATCGAATTCCATAAATTGCACGTAATTCTCTTTTTCTCCTCTTTCATTTCATACCATTTTTTCAAGATTTCTTGTCATTTTTAGGTGTTTCTTCGAGTTTTAAAGGGCACCACATGGAATACGCATGTCTCCCATTGCAAAATCATGTATTCAAGAAAAATATGTGGTGTTTCAAAAGGAAACCCGTGTATGGTAGGCTATTGCCTAGCTGCACGGTCGCATATTGTGTGAATTTGATTCTTGTGATGGAAATAACCCTAGCAACTCATATTTGCAGGAAATGTGGTGCTTGAATGGAGGGAGATGGAGCATGATGACCTTGATAGAGAGGCATTACAAGATCCATTAACATTAGCTTCTCTTTGCCGATGTAGTATGATTGAATTTTTTCTGAATGGTAAACATGCACACACAATTTATATTATTGGAGTCCCTAGTGCGAATTTGAGATCCTAAACAAGACATGTTTGATATTCAAGGTGAAACATTAGATATCACTCCATGATATATCTATTTTATCACAGGTTTATCGCATAGAGGTATGCTGGTAAGTGTGATTGGTTTCAGTCATGCTGGGGGTACACTCAGTGTTCAAGATTATGTGAACACTTACTGCTTTCCTGGGTCCTAGAAATCCATACACAGGGTCCTATTGTCCAAATAGCTATCTTTCTCATCAATGTGATAATGAGCACCATCACATGGGTGGTAGGTGTATCATCATTGCACCTATCTACTCGTAATAATATGCAAATGGAGTGGAATGTCTGAGGAACGTAGTGTTTGACTAGAGTTCCGGATTAGTTATTAACATGAAGAAGCAGTTGATTGATTTTAAGTTAGGGAAGAAGAAGAGCTTCAGATACCCCAACATTCTAGTGGCCTTCTTCATCGAGCGGGTACCTGTACTAAGCCCCAGGGTTGTAGTCCCTCATCCACATCCACATTATCCTAGGCTCATGAGGTGGGGAGATGTTTTTGTTCGACAGGGGGGAGGTGATTTATGGGGAGTGTATGATGATGAGTTTTATGCGTGGTGGAGTAGAAATGTTGTTGCTTTTGAGAAATTTACCTATGTTGTATTGGACTTCCATAGTGACCCCGATCTCATGTTTCCCCATAGAGAGGCATGTGTTTTACTTTTCAAATATTAAATTTTTTTTTTTTTTTTTGTAAATAAGTATATATACATGCACAAAATATATGATTCTAATTCATGATCTGCGTTGTAGAGGGAAATTTATCTCTCCTTACTCTTGACATTTCGATTTTGAGGATGCAGTGGATTCCCCTTGATATGCAGAAGTGTGTAATGGGGGTGCCTCCTCCATGGTTACACCTTCTTAGGAAGGTGTCTATGACCTCCATGTGCTATTGGGAGGCTGTTGTAGAGGCTGTTACAAAGTCTCCGTAGTTTTTTAGCATCTTGGGGGATTGTGATCCTGTTTTTTTTTTTGGATGTACTTATTGCTGGATCTTTTTTGGACAAGGAATCAATTTATATGGAACTATTTCACACACACACACACACACATATATATAGAAGATGACTTATTTACATGTGTTTCTATGTTGTTATCTGAATATTTTTACAATGTATGTGAAAAATGCCAATCTAATATATAATTTGCATATGAGTCAGTTAATTTGTTTTTATTCCTTGGAATATGCTTATATGTGATGTGATTAAAATGTATTTCAAGTAATCTAACTTGTAGTAACTGATGCAATAGTGTAGGATGTCTCACCTGGTATTGTCCATTGAGTTGAGAGACTACCAACTGGGAGTCAAGTCTGACCTCTAGAAATGTAATGTCATGTAGGGAGGCATCTCTTAGTAGATCAATAAATGAATTGTATTCAGCCATATTATTAGTTGCGGGAGCTAAAAAAGTGCCTCCTGAGGTGACTAGTTGTGTAGTAGGTGCATAGATTAACCATGCGGCTGAAGCCAGGTCACAAGTGTGACGTCTTTCACTATCAACGAATCCTATAAATCTTTCCATCGACATAAGAAAAAATCACCATATTTACATAAGAAATACTAACAAATGATAACTAATTATAAATTTATACAGCTATGTACAAGAAAAAGCACATTTCCTAGGCATAATATTATTTCAAGTAGAGCCCATTTCAGCGCTCGAGAAGCTTATTACCAGCGTAGTACACTAGTTCATAAGCACCCTTCTTCAATACTTTAGACACAACATATGGACCCAACCACATGGACTTAAAATTTTCTGCCCCCAAGGGTTCCTTATCCTGGTAATAAACCAAGACAAGTTCTCATCCAGAGAAAACCCTAGGATTTACAACTTTGTCGTACCGGTTTTTGAACTATGTTTTGTGTGCTTTGTTTGTTGTTAGTGCATCTCTAAATTTTTCATTTAGATGTTTTAGATGCACTAGACATTCTTCTATGTCAAAAGTGTCAGGTAGCACATGTATTGCAATTTTTAACGATGAAATTCACATTCTATAGGGGTAACTGCTTCCACTCCATGGACGAGTTGGAAAGGGGAGAATCCCATAGAAGTCTTGATTGTTGTATGATATGCCCAAAGTGAAAGATACAACATAATATGCCATTTTGACCTGCTTGCATTAATTGTATGATTTAGAATGGTTTTCAATTTTTTATTAATAGCTTCTACCTGTCCATTCTCCTAAGGGTAAAAGGAAGACAAGTGGTCTTGTATAAACCCTATAAAAGTAGTCAACTCAGTCATCATGGTGTTCTTATAGTTATCCTATGTTGGGGACGGTTCTCACATGGTGGTAGACGTAGGTATTCCTAGGGATGTAATCCACTTAGTCTTCTCTTGGTGTGCTCCCATGCTGGAGATGATGAGATGTCCATCGGTCAAAAAGACACTTGGTGTACGGCTAGGTTTTTCTCGCATGGTGGTAGAAGCGGGTGATCCTTGGGAGGTAATTCACCTTGGGTGCTCCTAACATGATCCCATGATGTTAGAAAGAAGGTTTATTGTGGAGATACGCAATGCACTTTATGTGCTCCTAGGTGACTATTGCATGGTGGAAGAAGCAGGTAATGCACCTAGGGTGATCCTAGCGATGTTCCCATGCTAGTAGAACATAGGTGTTCTATTGGACATGAGGTGTGCATATGGGATACTCTCCGTGTGCGATAATGAGTTGATATGGATCTGATGAGATGATGGTAGGATACACAGGTGATTGTAGTGGAAATTTAATGTATGGTCCTAGGATGTACCTATGTGATGGCGTGATCGTGGAAATGATGAAGAACTAGATGAGGCTAGGCCTACATCCAACGTGAAACAATGTTGGATCTATAGAAATTTCCTATGACAGATAGATCCGACAAATGTCACTAACCAATGATTGACAATATGGGGACTACAACAACAACGACTATGATGATCTAGTGATGATGACTTGACCAAAGGAATTGATGACTATGGTGAGAGAATACCTTCCTAGTTAAGAGGCAGTGTTGTTGTAAATGTAACTTTCAAATATATTATGTTGTATAATATCATTGTGTTTTGTTTTAACCCCGTCGAAGATGTTTTTCCTCCATTCGATATGTCATTATTATGTTTGGTCATTGAGGTAAAACCTCCATTGTAAGTGAGGGAAATAGTCCCCAGAATAAATAAAGGAAAATGTACTTTTGAGTCTCCCTAGGAGAAGTCGGCCCTGTTAGGTTAGGAGGGAAAACTAGGTAGGTAAGTAAGTCACACAACTAAAGAATATAAATAGGGAGGTTCCCTCCCTCATTTGACACACACTCCCAGTCTCAAGTTCGCATAAGGAGAGAGAGAGGTCAAGTTCTCTAAAGGAGAAAGATAGAGAGCTGCAGAAGAATTATTATTCTTGGGTTTTTTCATCTTATGATATTGTATTAGTGACAGAACTATTATGATAATTTTTTAGTGGTTTTCTCCTTTATTGTTTCCCATAGGAAAATATTTGTGTCTTGTGTATCTTGTGTATCTTATGTATCTTTCTATGCTTATTCTTTCAGATAAATATCTTAATCAATTTGAATTAAAGTGTAAACTCTAACACTTTTTGTCAATGTCTACTTTCCTCCTCTTTCTCTTGATATATTGGGACCCATGACTGTGTTTCCTCTGCATTGTAAAGAATGAATTTATTGATTGCATCAATTTCTAAATTTGTTGTTATATTCATGGAAACAAAACCACATTCAGTACGTATGGGATGAAATATATATTTTGAAGTTTGTTGTGAATACTTACTATGTGGAAATGTGAAGATCAAAATATAAGTGACTTATTTCTTATAGTGTGCCTTTTTCCTTTAATTTCTAGTAACTCTCGTTCCCTTTTTCCCTCATCACATTCATCATTCCAATTCACTTCACTCAGTGTCTCATCAATTTTCTTGATGTACTCACTAGAATAGTAGAATGAATAATATACTATGTACCCCTCTGCCATAGACCCCTTGGTATTTTCCCTCTGTCAAATAAATCCCTTCAACTTTTTCATGTACCTCTCTAAGAAGAAAAACCAGTGACATGAGCCCACCCTGACTAATTCAACTTCATTGAATATGTGAATTAGAATATGAATCTACAAGTCCATGAAATTTGACGGCAGTTCCTTCTCAAACATACAAACAAAGGGAATGATAGCAATGCAAATCTCCTTTGATGTGATCCATTGTACAAATGCAGATAGTATAGATATGGAATGTCGTAGGTCATTGGGAAAGTCATGGTTCATGCACCCACACATAAACAACAGATAATGACACTACAAAGTAAACACAAACAAATAATTTCATTTTAACTTGTATGGTAAAATATATAAAATAATAATAAAAACATTTTTTTGACATTATATGTACCCTTAGAAGGTTGAAATGGTCATGCGATTTCAAAACTGACAACTATTTTTCTATAGTGAAGCAACGTCGTAGAGAAGACCCATAAAAAGCATGTGCCTTCACGCCTAATATAATCTCATTTTCCAAATTAAGATCTTCTTTCTTCAAAATCCATGGGACATCACCTTTTTTAAATGAAAAGGAGTGTCCATCCTCTCCTCTATTTTCTTGTCTTGGCCAATGCTTCTTTTTAGTATTTGAAGAAATAAGATCATTCCTGACTTTCAACTTGTCACTTTTTTGGATGATATGTGATGCCACAAAGAACGTGAATTATTTTTAAATATATACGTGGGATCTAGTAAGTGGGCAATGTTAATATGCTCCCAATATTGGATCTAGTGAGTGGGAAATCTTAAGATGCTCTCAATATTTTTAAAATATCGATTTCCTTTTCATCCCTTTGGGCATTTTCTCCTCACAGGTGTCAAAGAATTAAGGATCAATCAACATAGGTTCCCTATTTAAATCAAACATGTTTTCAATTTCCTTCTCCTTCTCTTTGTTATATGCCCTAAGCTAGTCGTTCGGTGTCATTATTTCAGGCATTTGAGTTCTCTCTGTTTTACCATTGAAAGAATATGTTTCTCTTCTATAAGGGTGGTTTTCTGGAGGAATGCCCTAGAGAAGTCGTAAACTAGACTTCATAGGTATTTGGACCACATAGCCTTCATATAATGTACACAAAAATTACATCCATGATAACCTTTTATTACAAGATATACAATGTTATGGTATACAAAGCACGTAGTTAGTGTTGAAGATCAAGATAGTTGCAATGAATTAAATATGCCAAAAAAATATTGCATTGAATATAAACAAATCAAACAACATATTTACCTGAGAAAACTCCCAACCCCGAATAATCATGTGTGGTGTACACACATATACCATACAACATAAAAAATTTCTTTGATGGGATGGGTCTTGTTACATCATATATATGTAACCCTTCCCATAATTCCTTAAACTCTTCAATAAATGGTTGTATGTAAACATCCATATTATTCACTTTTCTTCTATCGAGGATTATAAGAGCCAACATAAGATGTTAATTCTTTATGGAAAACAATGGGGGGGTATTTTTATTGATCACTACTATAGGACAAACAATATAGGTGTTGTCTAGTTGGGAATATGGGTCGAATCCATCAATGGCTATGCTCAATCAAAGGTTGTGTACTTCATCCTTGAATTTATCAAGTCATGTATCATCTATATGCTTCATGGCTATTGAATCTATTGGGATTCACAATACTCCTTCCTTAGTTAGATGTGATGCATTCCATCCCTACAACATAGCTAATTCTTTGCAAAGAAATATCCTTTGAATCCTTTGGATTATAGGCATTTTATTCAATATCTTATAAGGAGGAACATGTGATTTAACCTTGTTATTTGAATATATGTACCTTTCATGCCCACATTTTGGACATATCTCTGTGTGTGCATATTCACTTTTATATATAATACAATCATTGATACATACATGATGTGATATGTACTCAACACCCAACATTTTCAACATTTTCTTTACCTCTTTGTAGCTTCCAGGCAAGACATTATCATTCAGAAGTACCTTATCTTTGAATAACCTTTAGTTAGTGGGAAATGAAAATGTACAATGGCATTTAATGTTCATAAAATCGGCCATTTTAAATGATGATTGTGTAACAAGATTCCTCAAAATATAATGTAGTTGATGGTTACTTACTTCAACATTTTGGTAAAAGGAGGGGAAGATTGCGTTCAATTAAATTTTAACTCAACGTTTCAAGCCATTAGATGGGCTCATCACTAGGAGAGAAAAATTCATGAGATAAATGAGTTTTCTCTCAAGAATGAGTTGTGTTTTGATGTTATCATACCTATATGATAACATCAAAACAAAACTCATTCCTTCAAGTTCTATTATTTCACACATATATGGTCTACCAAAAATCAACAAAGTAGGAGTGAACACCATTGGGTCCCCCTCTTTTCAACTGGAAACATATCTAGTGAAGAACCTAAAGGAAATTGTGGGACATACCCAATCATTCATTAAGGATTCTACCCACATGGTTAGTGAAATGAGAAATTTCAAGGTGGATCAAGGTGATATTTTGGAAATATTTGATGTGGTGTCCCTATTCACTAAAATTCCTATGAACGAAGCTATAAAAGTAATCAAAGAGAAAATAAACAAGGAGACAACAAAATTAGTGGAAGTATGCCTCAAATATACATTATTTAGTTTTAAAGGAACTCTATATGAACTTGTTGAAGGAATTTTCATGGGATCTCCCTTGTCTCCTATAGTGGCTAACATTTAATGGAAGCATTTGAAAAAAAAAGATATGGAATCATTCCCATTAAATCCAAATGGTGGACACGATTTGTGGATGACACAAACACTAATGGTCGCATGGAATAAAGAGCTTGAAAGAGTTTTTAGATCTCCTAAATAGAATATCTTATTTTATTAAGTTCACCATGGAGATAGAGGACTACAATCAGATTTCATTCTTGGACATGCTCATTTCCAAAAGAGATGATGGATACTTGGTACTTTGTATCTATAGAAAGATACCTGCATGCAAACTCTGATCACCACTTCCTTGCACATAAAATGGGAGTCATAAACACCCTAGTAACTCATGTTATTAGGTTTTTTGATGAGGAGCACCTAGAACAAGAGATTAAACACTTATCTGGGGTGTTTAAAATGAACAGATACGATGAGAAACAAATAAATATGGTCATACAAAAAGCTCGCAAAGGACCAAGAAGAAATAAGGAAATCTCTTACATCTCTAAAGTTACCTTTCCTTACATTAAAGGGACCACAAACACTACAGTAAATATCCTAATGAAAATAAAGGTTGGGGTTTGTTTCTCCCCTCCAAATTCAAGTGGAATAATTTTAGACTCCTCAAAAGACCTCGCAAAGCCTAAAAAAATAATAAAAATAAAGGTGTTTATAGCATTCTGTGTGCTTGTGGTAAAACCTACATTGGTGAGAGAGGTAATTTAGTACAAGTAAGAATCAAAGAGCATAGTGCTAACCTAGTGCATGATAGTCACAAAAATATTTCTTTGGTTGAGCATGCCCATCTTTCAAAACAGCATGTTTGTATTGAAGATGCAAATTTGATTGCTAAGGAAGACCACTATAACAAAATGAAGATTCATGAGTCCATTGAGATTGAAAATAATCCCTGGAATATTAACAAGGATGATGGCTAAAACTAGGTTAATGTTGGTTTCATATCATCCACATCCTTGAAAATAAAAGTAAAATAACAAAAAAGTAGCAATACCAATATAAATAAAAAACGAGTCAAAATCAACAATGAAGAGTATTAAAAAAACCATTCAACATTAACAATAAAGAGAAATAACAATACTATTAAAAATAAAAATAAATTATTTAATTAAAACATTAAAAAATTCCCCCCTCCCCTCCTTCCCCTTTTCCTATCAACCCCTTTCCATTTCATCTTTCCCTATCAAGCCCTAACCCTTTCTTATATCCATACTTAAAATATTCATACTAGTAACATACTCCCTTAAAATTATTAATCCATGAGACTTTTAATAATAAAAGTGTTGATGTTTGAACAAAATCAAAGATGCTTGAACTTTAAAACTTTTATCAAACAATTTTAGCACTTATGAAACTTTATATCAACCACATATGAATCTTTATATCAGCAACATATGAATCTCCTAAATAAATCAACTCCATAAATAATCCATATGAATCAATCAACCATGAGGGACAATATATACCCTGGAAAAACCCTCCAAACATGGAGGATGAAAATCCCAATAATTCTAAGTATGATAGATATATTTGTAGAGAATGGTTTAAAACACATAAGTAGATTGTCTGATAAGAGATATCACCATAATAGTAGAGAAGAGAGATCAAATATAACCCTGCAAAAAACAACTATATGCAACTATGTTGAACTTGCCATATGCCTAGCATATTAATTACAAGCCAAAAAACTTAACATGCAGAAGGTAGCACATAGAAGGCTCAAAAAACATACTAAGAGCACCACATAGTGCATTCACAAGGAGGATATAACTAGAACTCCCTCCATGAAAAAATTAGCATCCTTCCTTTCCTCAATTAGCTTTAACTGAATGTTTATTGTCTTCAACTCAATGTTAATTGTCTTGAATTGAATGTTAACTTACTTGAACTGAATGTTAACTTACTTGAACTAAATGTTAACTTACTTGAACTGAATGATAACTTACTTCAACTAAATGTTTAACTGACTTGAACTGGATGATGCATCAAAAATTGAATGATAACTGAATTGAAATCAATCTCTAACTTATTTTTTGTCACTTAGTTAACATGCTAGCTTAAATGTTATTAGTGCTTCACTCTTAGTGCCATCATGCACAATTTCTATTATTAACTTTTTCATGGATCTCTTTAGTTAAATTATGCATGTTGATTGATGAACATTGAGCTCTTATTTACTTAATTGATTAAATTAATTAATAATTCAACTACTTCTTTGAATGAGGCACTGGTTGAGGCATTCATATTTAACAGAAGCTTTATAACTTGAGTTCACTCAAACATTTTGCATTGGGAATTTGAATTCTCTTTCTCTATGCTTTATCTCGTAATCATTAAATAATCAATGCATGGTCCATATGTGTATTATTTATCCATCTTATCATATCATAATTAGAAGAATTATTCCATACATATTGATGATAATATATATTATCCTAGACCATATAGTCATATGCTAAAGTAATTCACTCTAGGTTTAGTTAATCCCTAAACGAGGCTTATATAACTCATTGACCATGCCTATAAATATATCACATTGTATAACCACGTCAACAAATGGATGTCCACAGTCTTGATACAACACAAGACTTCAATCTTGATATAACACAATCTCATCTCCACAATTGAAGATCCATTCTCATAGGGTGTCGTTTATGAGATTCATTGAATTGATACAACACAAGTACACAGCCTTGATACAACACAAGATTAGTCTTGGTATTAATCTTAAGACTCATCTTGATATTACTCACAATATCTACAATACAACATCAACACCTCAATCATATGAGGATACTTAGGACTTGATACAACACAATGTCTTGACTTGATACCAGAAAAGTCTTGGAGAATGAATCCTTATGTAATATAATCAACACTCCCTATCAACAAGGGAGAAAGTCTCTGTTTTACCAAAAATTTCCTTCCATACCAAGCTTATCTCAAAAGTATATCAAATTCATCACTGACAGTGTCTCGTCCACAAATTTGCCATTTGCTCATCAATAGCTATGTATCGAAACATTTTCTTTACAGAACCATGGTTTCAATGAAGTAAAACTTCATCTCAATGTTTTATATCATAACACATACAGTTTTTCAGAAATCTTGACTATTAACACCTAATAAATGTTGGATCAAGTTTTTCACCCTAGTAGGTAGCTTTCCAGGCTACACTTCTCCTTAGCGGATATTACTATCCACAATACACTTTGCTTAGTACTATCTGAAATACATCTTGCTTCCATAGTACTAGCTGCAATACTAGGCTTCTGTAATACCAACCGCAATATACATAGCTTAACTTAGGATAAAACAATAACAGGATAGCACAATAGGTCTACCATGTATCAAATACAATAAAGAGCCTATTATAATGTACCTCAAAGGTACTCAAACATATTCTTAGTTAGTAAGCATAAATACAACAAGTATGCTCAAAGACCAACCAACTACTTACACATAGTAGCACCATCTGGATCCAATCCAGAATATGATTTCTCTAATATGGAAACCATAGTTTTAAATCCATCATACACAACACATTAAATGTGTAATTATCATGCAGAAAGAAAATCTTATCTTTTATTTCAATTTTCAACATTTGTTGACTTCAAGTATATTCCACCATCTGAAGAAGTTCTTAGTGAGATTTCTATTCTTTGTCATGTTCTTCAAGGCCTAATCACTTTCATAGTGTTTTCATATCATATTACCCCACATAACCAATTGTATGGCTATCTAACATCTCCAAGAGGTTTAATTGTTCTCTAACAGTTCAGACAATAACTCTTCTAGAGTATCCAATAGTCTCCAAGACTTTGACCATGTCTTTGCTCATGTGGATTCTCTCCATAATGTATCACAATCCCTGGCTACATAAGTCATGTACCATGACTAACTAGTTGGGGTACCTTTAACTGTTGTTGCCTGTAAAGATAGATAAATAATCCCTCTTCAACTAGAGGAGTCTTTTATACTATACCAATCTTGTTATGGACATAGGATTAGTAAATATGTTTCCATTTTTTCTCATCTGCAGATATGTATAGTAGTTACACAACTCCTTTTTGCACCATGTCTCGGATATAACTAACTAAGAAATTTGTAAATTTTTACTACTTTACAGTATGCTCTATCTGAACAACATTTTTGATGTGATATTTCTTGACTATTGTACTAGTTAGAATCCATATATCCATGGAACTTTCTTTCACTAACCGAGATGTGTATGAATCCACATACACTTGTGCCAAGTAGGTAACACAACACATGATTTGTAGTACATGTCGATGTACTGATTGTAAAGCATATAACTAATATTGGTACCTGTATAGATATATCTCACATCTATGAGATCCTACAAATATGAACAAGAATCATATTTGTCTTTATATGTGAGGTCATGGATTTACAATCCATTTTTCTTGAATCCTTTCAAGAAATCTACTGAACATTTTTCCTCAACAAAAGAAAAATATTATCCAATGATTGTTACACCTCTAAACTTAAGAATATTTCGAGATTCTTAACATAGATTCATTTTGAATATGACCATCATTAATATTTCTACATAGCAAGAGTCTAATTAACCAAATCCATTGGTTTTTCGAGAACTATCAAATTTGGCTTCTCCCTCTCAACATCTAGGATGTGAGAATCATAATTTGAGTGCTCCATCACAGATACTCATACTCCTCTATGTATAACACATATATGAATATAACTAGGATACATGAATTACCTTCACTTATCTTAGAATAGTATTAGGGATTCTATTCTGACTTCTTCATAAGAAACATAGGAATCTCTTGATCTGATATTTTTTTTAGGATCATCCATCTGAATGACTCCATGTCATTCTCTTCTTGTATGTCAGGGAATATGTTTTTCCCTACAAGAAAAATAATTCAAATGACTAATAACATTACATAACCAATAAATGTAATCACATGATAACTTTCAACATACTGGAAATGGTTCACACAGTTATGTACATAGACTAAATCAATGTTTTGGAATAAACCCATTCATATTTCATAAATAAATTATGCATCCCCATATTCATATCTCATGAACCATTAATGCATGCTTTATATTCATATCTCATGAACAATCATGAAACCCTATACTTTTCTTAATTTAAACATAACATGAGTTTTAATATTTACCAATAAATAGAAGGATTGTAACATA
This sequence comes from Pseudotsuga menziesii, assembly GCA_001517045.1. Taxonomy (NCBI): domain Eukaryota; kingdom Viridiplantae; phylum Streptophyta; class Pinopsida; order Pinales; family Pinaceae; genus Pseudotsuga; species Pseudotsuga menziesii. Next base: position 545,594 of record LPNX010947243.1, read on the forward strand.
TGCCTTTAGTCATGTTATACTATAACATAATTCCTAATCCTAGGAATACATTAAAAAAAACTTTAAATCCAATTTTATGAAATCTTATGATAATCAAACAATCACGCATGTATACTTCATGAGTTTTTTTATTTGCTAATAAAAGAAATACAATCAACATATATGCTCAATATGTTTATATCATAACATAACTCCTAATACCAGGAATACGAATCTCTATATGCTAGTCATGAAACATAATCAAAAGGATATAGATCTAAAGAGCATAGAAAATACAAGTACTTAACTTTTATTGTTTTATGTGATCCTTCTCGATCTCTTTGCAAATTTGAGTGCATGCACGAGGTAGCGAATCTCTACATGGGGAAATTGGATCCCATGCAACTTGGAGTGAATTCTCTTCTTTAGTAAAAAAATATTGCAATGATCATCATCCTCTTATTCATATGAGCTCTTAACTCTAAGAGGATCTCATTACACACAAGATCCATTGAATAATAATAATATCCAATCCACAAATCCCTAGGTCATTCAACCAATTCATACAGATTGGAAAGATGCCCATAACACGAATTCTAAAAACTTCATATTCAAATACCTTATCGTATATCCCAAACATATGTGAATTTTTGAAATCCTCTCCCACTTAAGCCAAATTATCCCATTTGAGAAGTGGGTTTTCAATAGTTTTTCCTCATGGATTGATCTGAAATGCTCCATGAAATTTGTCTCCTGAAAAGTGACAGGAATAGTGCACATTGAATTGGTATTGGATTCATCCTGCATTAGATGAAGACACTTCAATAATTGTGGATACATAGCTATCCTCCAATATTTCCAATACCATTTCCTTGCATGTGTTGAAGTTGGAAGTTCCCTCGAGATGGTCTTCCAGTCAAATGAAGATAGATGTCATGGATGCAATATTTTTCTCAACACTTCAATATCTATGTAGTCTTAGATTGTTGCACAAAACTAAGCTCCTTCATGCCCTATTCTTTAGTACCATGTTGATGTTTGAGAAAAATCAGAAATGCTTGAAATTTAAAACTTTTATTAAATAATTTCAGCACTTATGAAACTTTATATCAGCCACATAATATACTTTATATCATACGCGTATGAGTATTTATATCAACCACATATGAATATTTATATCAACGATATCTGAATATCATAAATAAATAAGCCACATAAATCAGCCATATGAATCAATCAACCATGAGAGACAAGATATACCCTGGGAATACCCTCCAAACACGGAGGATGAAAAACCAAGAAATTCTTTGAGTATGATAGATATATTTGTAGAGAATGGTTTACAACACATAAGCATATTTATCGATAAGAGATATCACCACAATAGTAGATTAGAGAGATCCAACATAACCCTGCAAAAAAAATTGTATGCAACTGTGTTGAACTTTCCATATGCCTGGCATATTAATAATAAGCCAAAAACCATAGCATGTAGAAAGTAGTGCATATGCGGCTCAGAAAATATACTGAGAGCACCACATAATGCATTCACAAGGGGGGGCTAACTAGAATTCCCTCCATGCAAACGTTAGTTCCCTTCCTTTTCTCAACTAGCTTTAACTGGATGTTCACTATCTTCAACTGAAAATGAGCTGACTTGAATTGAATGTTAACTCACTTTATCAGAATGATAAATTACTTGAACTGAATGTTAACTAACTTGAGTTGAATGTTAACTTACTTGAATTAAATGTTTAACTGACTTGAATTAAATGTTAACTTACTTGAACTGAATTTTAACTGACTTGAACTCAAACTTTAACTGACTGTGGATCACTTAGTTAACATGCTAACTTAAGTGTTATCAGTGCTTCACTCTTAGTGCCATCAAGCACAATTTCTATTATTAAATTTTGAATGGATCTCTTTAGTTAACTGATGCATGTTGATTGATAAACATTGAGCTCTTCTTTACTTAACTGATTACATTAATTAAAAGTTCAATTGATGCTTTGACTGAGGAATTCATATTTAACTGAAGATTTATATCTTGAGTTCACTCAAACATTTTGCATGGCCAATTCCAATTCTCTTTCTCCATGCCTTATCTCATTATCATTAAATAATTAATGCATGGTCCATATCTGTATTATCTATCTATCTTATCATATCATACTCGAAAGAATTATTCCATACATATTGATAATCATATTCACTATCCCAGGCCATATAGTCATATGCTAATGTAATTCACTCTAGGTGTAGATAACCCCTAAAGGAGACTTATAGAACTCATTGACCATGACTAGAAATATATCACATAGTATAACCACCTGAACAAATGGTGGTCCACAGTATTGATACAACACAAGACTTCAATCTTGATACAACACAAGATCATCTCCACAATTGGAGATCCACTCTCATAGGGTACCATCTATGAGAATCATTGACTTGATACAACACAAGTCTAGACTTGACACAACACAAGTCCACAATATTGATACAACACAAGACCATTCTTGATATTACTCACAAGACTCAGGTTGATATTACTCACAAGACTCAACTTGATATTACTCACAAGCTCTATAATACATCACCACCTCAATCATATGAGGATACTTAGGAATTGATACAACACAATGTCCTGACTTGATACCACACAAGTCTTGGAGAATGACTCCTATTGTTGTACAATCGACAAAAAAAATAAAATTATTATGTTTGTACTATTGTATAAATATTAATATATAAGAACTTGGATATCTTATTAATATTAATTGTTATAAAATTTTGAAATTTTTTAATAATTGTCATAAAAACATAAAAGTCTTAAACCTTTAAAACCTTCTCTAAATTGTAAACCCCTATAAGATTTGAATACCTTAATAAACTTAAAAAATAAAAAAATTAATTAATTAAACCTTTCTTAATAAAATTAGTTATTATTAATTGTCGACACAATATCCTTATCCCTCAATACTATTTATTCTCCTTCCTCTCTTTCATCTTTATCTTGGGAAATCTTCTCTCCTGATGATGAGCCAAACCGGTGGCTTGAAACATTGAGTTAAAAACTACTTGAACGGAGTATTCCCCTCCTTTTACCAAACTATTAATTGCGTAAAACATCCATTAACATTGATATACCTCAACATTGGTGAGAAATTTGCGTATGCCATGCCATACTTTTCTTTCAAGTTGTACAGTAACATTTTTGTCCCCAACTGTGTAGACTTTGACTAGATTTAAGGCTTTCAAAGGCTTTAGTGATAGGAGTGTCATCTCCTATATCATTCTCCTGGAATGTATGAAACAACATTGCATCCATGGCACACCTTTGTCATAATAACTCATCAATACCAACGTCTACTTCATTGCCTCGATTGCTAACATGTGAAGAATTGTTCACTGTAGGAATTCCTATTGGTGAGGATAGACGCAGTGGAAATTGAATAGGTGGTTGATTCAACCATGCTTGGTATGCTTCTTGTCCAAGTTGCGCTCTTTTTTTAACCTTCTCTTGATTTGACATTGCACAAGGGTGCAACTGAAGATGGTAGGTATCTCTTACATTATCAGAATTTTGATTTAAAACATTTTAAACATTACATTGATGATGTTAGTAATCACAATGAAATTGGTTTGATCTATTAATATAAAAAACAATTATTACATAAGCACAATCATAATTTCCAATACAAAATGATAAGCTGCAAAATATTTATAAAGCAAACATTCATATTGAATGATAAATTAGCATGAATTCCAAATTAAATATAAAAATTTAAAATTCTAGAACACGTTTTCAAATTCAATTTATAAATTAAGTTAACAAATTATAAAACATAATTTCAAACTGAGTAATACATTAACATGGCTCCCATTGTAAATTGACAAATACAATTAATAAATATTTTTTTTACTATGCCCTAAGGGAATGTCTAAGGGAAATCCCGATGTGAGACATATCTGACAAGTGGTTGGTGGTTTATGAAAGTTGCATTTTATTAACAACTCATCACCAGGTGAAAAAATACATATTGCATGTACAACAACAAATCTTGATGCTTTCATTTCCATAAAGAAATCCTAGTCATTGAAGTGTTCCTCAAATGAACAATTTGCAGAAAATAAAGAGCACCTAGAATTATTTGTGAACCCTGCAATATTTACATGCGTGCATGGATGACCGTCTATATATAACAAGTTCTTCCTGCTAAAGTTTCCAGAAACACAACCATTAGTGGACATACTATACATGGAAATGATATGCTTGTATTAACAATATTCAAGTAATCAGACCGACAATATATAAGACCGCAAAATGGCATAAGTTCTACCGATTTTTTGGGAGGAACAAGTACATGTGGAAGGATAAACAACCCAATATTTGTAGCATCAATATTAGACTTCACAATTATAAAACGATTACCCCTAAAGGAGAATTTGGTCCCAACATTAGTCATAGGTAGAGAAGATGACCAAGCATCATACAAAGTGAGGTTGTAAGAAGTTCGATATTTACTTTGCAAATTCACAGGAAGGGATAAATCATCGTTGCCGTCCAACAATTGGACTAACCCCAGTGTGTACTTGGATTGTTTTTCTATCAAATCATGCAAATTTTTGGATCTTCTAGTAGAGATGGGTTAAGTGAAATTCAAATCATACTTTGGATTAATAGAACTTTCATTTTATTGAACATAAGCAAAGGGGTTTGTCATTTTAGGATGAGACATAATTGTTTTGGCTTCCAACGTTTTCAAAAAATAGCATAGGGAAGTGTTCATGTGTGTCTTTTCTATATCACCTATCGTATTTTTCTGTAGTAGGGGGTATTAGACCATTAACATTTGGTAATATATCATTGGTGTAATGGGTGAGGGTGACACGCCGATAGTTCTCCTTCAACCACTGACATTTTGAACAACCACAAACTGGTGGGGTGTCATAAAAGAGTTCTATCTCCCTACTAATTATTGTCGATGAACCAGGATCGTGTCTTGAAGACGACATGTTATGATTTGTAGGGTAAAGTGGCTTCCCATTTTCATCTATGAACTGCTTGGAATGTCTTGTGCATCCAAACTCTAACCTAAATTGGGCTCCTACAATAAATAATAAATTGATATTCATATTCACATGGATAAGTAACATAAATTCAACTAAATAGTCAAAACATAAATAAAGCTTGAACTTGTTGGGGATGGAAAGGGAGAACTAATCGAACTTTGAACATGATGGAATGAGTTGGAATCTAAAGAATTGGCCATTTGATACCTAAATTTTTCTATTTTCATTTGAGCTAAATCAACAATCAATATACGTCTCTACAATCCTATTTTTTTTAAGAACTATATTACAATCTAACTTCTGATATAGTTTCGGAACCATTTGGTAAGAACAAGGTGAGTTTAAGCAACATATATATATATACTATGAGATGTTGTAGTTGGTGTGGTTTAATACTAAAATAAAATTTGAGATGAATATATAGTTTTAAGTGGAACCACAAAAACCAAACATTTAATTTTTTTAGTGGTGTGTCTATTCAAATATAAATGCACCGGTATGCTCCAACAGACTAGATGCATCGATGCTCAAAAATGATAAATGCACTGTGAAAGAATATCCACAAAATCCCCCTCATGAGAAAATGTCCTCTACATTTGGTAGCGGATATTTCTACATGCATTTTACAAAATGATTCAATACAGTGTGTCTCATAAACACAACTGCACCGATGTGTTACATTTATGTGTGCACAGATGAACAAGATTTTTTTAAGTAGTAGGATGTCAATGCGTAACAATGATAAACACACCGTGAAAGAACCTCCACATAATCTCCCGCAATAGAAAATATCTGCTACATTTGGTATCAGATATTTATATATGTATTTTTATAGCATTTTTCATTCTAGTGCATTTCTTAAACATAAGTGCATTGCGACACATCATAAGTATACGTGCACCAAGTGACCATATTTTTTAAATTTGTGAGATATTGGTGTAGTTTATAAAGTACCTCACTAGTGTGTCTTGGACATAGGTGCACCAAAGTGTACCAAAAGTTCAAAATTTAAAAAAAAAAAATACACAAGCTATAATTTCCCTAAATTGAAAAAATGGAGACAATTTTAAGTTCGAAAAAGCAACTCTAAAGTGTGTTTAAAAGAAAGAAACCTAAACATTAATTCATTATTTTGCTGAAAAAATTAGGGGAGAGATTTGGAATGGAGACTTATGCAGAAGGTGTTTGGAGCAATTAGATTATTTTGAAGATTGAAATTTGTCAGGTATGGTGAATGAAACAAAACCTTGCATAGTAAAAATTTCATGAAAATATTATTGTTGATCTTATTATCTTACTTAGAAATTAAGTAGATTTAGAAAAAAACTTCCAACGTACCTTCAATGTTGTAACCCTTCTATTCTCGGTGCTTCTTTTCGTTTGTTGCAATTGCAAAATTTTACACTAGGGTTCAAATCACTCTATTGTTTCGCAAAATTACGGTTTCACCTTTTACGGATTTTAAATTTGTTGAATTTGTGAATATATATAGAAATCATAGGGTAAGATGGGGCCATTATTTGGATCGAATCTGTAACCATGTCAACCCTAAAAAAAAAAAAATTCTATTTTTAGTTTTTTAGTTTTCTAAAAAATGAATGCGCCAAAATCAGTGAGTTTGGTTTTCCAAAATGCATCGGTGCACATATCAATATGGTGCAGTGCTAAATACATGAGGCGCAAAAAAAATTCCCATCTTTTTGCTTCTTAGTTGTCTATTATCAGTGTGTTTATACAAAATAGCACCGATAATGACAAGAACTTCCCGTTTTTTATTTCCATAAAAGGATAAATAATTTTTGGTCATTCATGATGCACTTGTGTTGGTATAATGAATAAGTGTTTCTTCTTTGTAGTAACACACGGGTGTGTCTATGTGTATATACGCACTGGTGCATTTAATTTTATAAAAAACATTGATTTCAGACTTGTTTTCTATTTTGAAGGTCTGTAATTTATTTGGATAATATATTGATAACTTTTGTACTTAATGGTCTAAGTTGTTTATTGATAAAAAAATCATGAATGAATTCAATGAAACAAAACTTTAGTCAATGTGATGGAAGCACATTCAGAATTACAAAAAAGGCAAGTGGTTTTAATTAATTTATGCATTTAAATTAATTTATTTGAATTATTTGTAAATTTCACTAATATGTATTCGTTAATATGTGAAATGTAGAGCCAAAAAATGAGGAAGATCTATAATATTGTTACCAATCTAAGTCTATAAGAGTGTAATACGTGGATGGAAAGGTTGCAGAGGGATGAATCAGGTGAATAAAACAGAAGTCAATATGAATTATTTCTTCAAATTTGAGTAATAATGTACTTATGATTATTCACTAATATGTTTCAAATAATCTAATTCACATATGATGAATGTCATGCAGGGACTGAAAACAACATAAGTCAATGTCATCATAAGAAGTTTTTTAAGGAAGATGCAAATGATGATTAATTGGTTCTTAGCTCATCTGGAGTGGTGTTGGAAGTTAATAGAAGGGGCAAATAATTTTATAATGCTATAAGGGATATAGTGGAAAGAACGTACATACGTATTTTTCAATTACAATATAGAAACCAATCAAATGATTCAAAAAAACAGATCATATGTGAACTATAAGAGGTGTTCCCAGAGAAATGGTCAATGAGACCTATCAAACTTGCATTAGTAAAAACATACAACAACAACAACAAAAATAATTAAAAAAGTAATATTCCTAAACATGTTTATGTATAATATGTCTGTATAACTGTTAGTTTTGTACCTAGGAATTTGTTCCCTAAGTGACTTTTTGCCTAAGTCACTTAGAAAGGGGAAAAAGGTGACCCTCACATTAAAAGCTACTTAATGAGACTTTATAAAGTTAAAGTCATTTTTTGATAAATTTAAGTGGGTGAGTAAATTTATTTAAGTGATTTAAATAAATGTGATTTTTACTCTCATTGAATCTCAGCCATCGGATTGGATCTCTCTCCACCGTTTGATTAGATTCCCACTTACGGATTAGACAAAAAGGGTTGAGGGAGGCAAAACACTTAACTTTTTCATTTTTGGAGAAGGAGAGACTGAGCTGAGAGAGAAGGAGGTCGAGCTAGGGCATTGGCATGATTCCCAAGAAGAGAGACTACACAGAAATCAAGGGTACAGACTGCATTAATTGCTGGCACAGTTTTCGAGGGTGTACGGACTGCATTTATTTTTGGCACAGAAATCAAGGTAAACTCTGCACAGTTTTTGAGATAAAACAGGGCACAAAAATCGAGGCCGTAAGTTGTACGGACTGCTGTTATTTTTCTGCATAGTTTTCAAGGCTTTGCTGGGCACATTTTTCAAGATTTTGAGATGAAATCTTGGGTGGAGATAAGTTAAATTTTCACTGTATTTCTGTTTGATATTTTGTTGAAGATAATAAAATCTCTCTCTCTCTCTAACTGGTTTTCCCCGTGGGGGTTTTTCCAGGGCTTGATTTTGGCCAAAAATCTCTGAGTCTATCATTTTATGGTGTGATTGTTAAATGTGTTTTTCAGCCTTTTAGTGTATTTTACTGTGTGTTTAATTGTTCAGTAAAATTTCATAAGTAACCTACAGCCAATGCAAAACCGGTTGTATGTGAAAACCACGAAATGTTGACATAAACCAGCAAACAGTAAAACACAGAATTTCTTCATGGTATCAGATCTTGGGGGCAGAAAACAGTGATAGTTTGCAGACACACAGAAATTTTCAGATCTCAGAAATTTTTAGTATTTTACCTTCTATCAGTGAGCAGCACTTTGTTGGGTTGGTGTAGAGATGGCTACAGGTCTTAGACTGGAGGATAGGCTGGTTGGGACAGGAAATTTTGTGCCGTGGAAGGCCGGAATTTTACTAATACTGGAGGAGAATGAGTTATGACTGGATATAGTTAGGAACACTACAGCTAACCCGGTTGTCATTCCCGCATCAGCAGATGCAGCAGCTCTATTATCTTTCAACAAGAAGGACTGTAAAGCTAGGAGTATCATTCTAGATGCAGTTAAAGACCACATAATCCCTCACATTTCAGGCAAGACTAGGGCACACTTGATGTGGTCAGCCTTGATCATTTTGTATGAGAGTTCCAATGAGAACAGGAAGATGGTTCTCAAAGAGAAACTCAAAAGTATAAAGATGAATGGGGGTGAGGGAGTCACAGCATATCTTACCAATATTTCTGTAGTTCGGGATGAACTTGCATCGGTTGGGGAGGTGGTATCCGCTACAGAGCTAGTACGCACAGCAGTGAATGGGGCTTCAAAGCCCTGGGGTGCATTTGTGCAAGCCATAGTGGGAAGAGAGAACCTACCTACCTGGGAGAGACTTTGGGATGACTTTGTGCAGGAGGAGACTAGGAGAGGTCTTGTATAGGGCAGTACATCTCATAGTGGGGTTGATGACGAGAATGTGGCTTTGGTAGCTAAGGGAAAGAAGAAGGTTCCCAAGAAGGGTGGGGCCAAGCAGCACCAACAGCAGCAGCAGAGTGGGCAGAAGAAAGACTTGAGTAAAATCAAGTGTTATGCATGTCAGTCGTTTGGGCACTATGCTTCATAGTGTCCAAGAAAGAAGAAGAAGAAGGGACAAGGACATCAAGACAGCAGCCTTAGCAGAGGTTAATGAGTTTGGTGATGCATTTCAGAGGGAGTTTTCCCTATATACTGGACAGATGGAGAGAGAGAGAGTCTCTTTAGCCACCAACATAGACATGGATATGGATAGTGAGCATTCATTGTTGGCAGGTCATCAGGGGAGTCCATCCACCTCTACTACTTGGTATATTGACAGTGGAGCCTCGAGCCACATGAATGGAACTCGAGAGATGTTCTCGGAGCTATCTCAGACATGTAGAGATGTGGAGGTTGTCCTTGGAGACAACACTGTTGTTAGAGCTATTGGTCGGGGGACCATTACATTTCAGAGGGAGTCGATGAGTCCCATGACTCTGAGGGATGTGTTGTATGTCCCTAGGCTGAAGAAGAACCTTGTGTCAGTTTCCATCATTGAGGATAGGGGTCTTGGGGTGTTCTTTTCAGATGGGAGAGTGCAGGTGTATCCCAGGGCTACAGGTATGTCTAGTGCCATGGAAATTGGAGTCAGATGTGGAAAGCTATACAAGCTCTGGTTTCAATTATAGTGCGCTCTAGCACACATCAGCAGCAGTGAGCTATGTGAGCTATGGCATCGGAGGATGGCCCACCTACATCACCTAGCTCTCAGATTGTTGAGGAGCATGGTTACAAGATTACCGGAGTTCAGCATTGAGCAGAGTGATGTGTGCAGGGGGTGTGTTTTGGGAAAGTACACCAAGACTGCTTTTTCGAGCAGTGACACGAGAGCTGCAAGGGTGCTAGATCTTATCCATTCTGACATATGCGGTCCTATGTCATCAGTGTCTTTGATAGGTTTGGAGTACTACATTAGCTTCATTGATGACTACTCCAGGAAGACCTGGATCTACTTCTTGAGGAGCAAGAAGTCCCCGCTTGTGTTGAGAGTCTTCCAAGGGTTCAAAGCCCTTGTGGAGAATCAAACGAGGAGGAAGATCCGAATGTTGAGATCGGACAATGGGGGTGAGTATACCTCCAAGGAGTTCGATGCATTCTGCAAACAAGAGGGCATTCAGAGACTGTTGACAGTTCCTTACACTCCTGAGCAGAATGGAGTAGCAGAGAGAAAGAACAGGTCGATTGTGGGGGCAGCCAGAGCGATGCTTCATGATTTGCGGTTACCTTTCTTTCTATGGGCAGAGACATGTAGCACTGCAATTTATCTGCAGAATAGGAGTCCTCACAGGGTAGTGGGGAGGAAGACTCCAGAGGAGATGTATTCAGGCAAGAAGCCTGAGGTGGGCCACTTTCGCATATTTAGCTCGTTGACTTACTCTCACGTCCCTTCTGAGAAGAGGATGAAGTTTGATCGCAATGTAGAGAGAGGCATATTTGTGGGATATGACGAGACTTCGAAGGCCTATCAGCTTTACTTACCTAGCCTAAGGAGAGTTGTTTTCCGGTGGTAATTGAAGTTTGATGAGGAGAGAGCCTTCAGGAAGTCTAGGGAGTTAGAGCAGGGGGAGACACCAGCTCCCACACCTCAGTTGGTACAGGCTTCTTCGATGCAGCTATCAGGTCCACAAGTTTCTAGAGTGACTGGATCACAGGGTACAGGCACAACTTCTACAGGTTCAGTGATTCAGGTGGCTAGCACTTCAGGGACAGTTTCAGGGACATGTTCAGGTTTGAGTCCTTAGATCACAAGTTCGTCAGACACAAGTTCATCAGGTACTGGCCCTCGGGGTGTTGGACCTTCAGGTACTGGGACTTCCTCAGATGAGGAGAGCCCAAGACCAGTTTGGGAGGAGCAGTATTCAAGGAAGAGGAATCCTAAGTGGCTTCAGGAGACCTTGAAGGATGCAGAGGCATTTGGTAGGCCCCAGGAGCAGATCAGGACAGTGGTGGAGCCAGACAGGTATGGTATGGCCCTTGTTGCAAGTCTTCATGATTCTGAGCCATCCACATTTGAGGAGGCTTCCCAGCATCAAGTATGGAGCATTAGAGGAATTTTGGGGTCTAAAATGGGCCTCCTAAGGAAAATAATAAAATAATATTGATTAATTTTGGAGGAAGAAAGAAAAAAACTACTTTTTGTGTTCGTATTTTCGACATATCTCCCTGTGTTTTTACTCAAATTTCGATCAGGATAGCTTGTTGGATGTGGAATTTGATTCTGCATCCAACGAGTACCCACACTGCATACTTTTAACAGACCCCGCTACCCCAAAAACAAGAAATACCTGAAAAAATGTGATGATGACATCATCATCACATTT
>LPNX010947243.1:557555-569855 GCA_001517045.1 Pseudotsuga menziesii
AGATGCCATGATGGAAGAGTACCATTCCATCATGAAGAATGATGCTTGGGAGATAGTGCCGAGACCTGAGGGGAAGTTAGTTGTGACTTCCAAGTGGCTTTACAAGATAAATCATGCTGCGGATGGCAGTGTGGAGAAGTACAAGGCTTAGTTTGTGGCGCAGGGGTTCTCACAGGTTGATGGAGTTGACTATGATGAGACATTTGCTCCAGTTGCTTGATATTCTTCTATCAGGGCAGTTACATCTATAGCAGCAGAGATGGGTTGGAAGATCCACCAGATGGATGTGAAGACTGCATTTCTCAATGGTCTTCTGCAGGAGGAGGTATATTTAGAGCAACCACAGGGATTTGAGATCCATGGGAGATATTCTCATGTGTGCAGGCTGAGGAAAACCTTGTATGGACTGAACCAACCTCCTAGAGCTTGGTACTCTAGGATTGATACTTACTTGACATCGATGGGATTCCAGAAGAGTGAGGCTAATCCCAACCTATACTTCATTATGGTTGGAGGAGATCCGCTCATTCTTCTGCTATATGTTGATGATCTATTTATCACAGGTGATGAGCGTCTCATTGCACATTGCAAGAGAGATCTAGCATCGGAGTACGAGATGACAGACATTGGACTGATTCATTACTATCTGGGGATGGAGGTTTGGAAAAAGCCTGGACATATTTTCCTTGGACAGGGAAAGTATGCAATTGATATTCTGAAGAGATTTCGGATGGAGGACTGCAGGCCGATGTGTACGCCTATGATCACCAACTGGTAGCAACTTCATGCTTCCGAGGGTAAGTTGGTGGATCCCACTTTATATCGTCAGCTCATTGGGTCATTGATGTATCTAGTCAATACCAGGCCAGACTTGTGTTTTGCGGTTAACACTCTTATTTAGTTCATGGTTGAGCCTAGGAGTGTGCACTGGACTGCCGCAAAGCACATACTGAGATATCTTCTAGGTACGGCGGATTATGGTCTGGACTACAGGGGTTTGGGTGGAGTCAGCTTGGTTGGGTTCACAGATTCAGACTGGGCAGGTTGTGTGAGGGATCGAAAGAGCACTTCCGGTTGTTGTTTCAGTTTGGGCTCGGCAGCAGTGTCGTGGTTCAGTAAAAAACAGAAGTCCGTTGCATTGAGTTCTGCTGAGGCTGAGTATATGGCAGCCAGTCAGGCTACTTGTGAAGCACTGTGGCTTCGCAAGTTATTGTTAGATTTATTTGATCAGCAACTTAGGCCTACGGTGATCTATTGTGACAATCAGAGTTGCATTCAGCTCTCTGAGAATCCAGTGTTTCATGATAGGTCAAAGCACATTGAGATCAGGTACCATTTCATCCGTGACTATGTTCAGAGAGGGGCAGTTGAGCTACAATATATATCCACTGATGAGCAGGTACCAGACATTCTGACGAAGTCTTTGGGGAGGGGGAAGTTTGTCTTCTTCAGAGATAAGTTGGGAGTGGTGCAGAACACCTTCCTCGGTAAGAGGGAGTGTTAGTTTTGTACCTAGGAATTTGTTCCCTAAGTGACTTTTTGCCTAAGTCACTTAGAAAGGGGAAAAAGGTGACCCTGACATTAAAAGCTACTTAATGATACTTTATAAAGTTAAAGTCATTTTTTGATAAATTTAATTGGGTGAGTAAATTTATTTAAGTGATTTAAATAAATGTGATTTTTACTCTCATTGAATCTTAGCCATTGGATTGGATCTTTCTCCACTGTTGGATTAGATTCCCACTTAGGGTTTAGACAAAAAGGGTTCAGGGAGGAAAAACACTTAACTTTTTCATTTTTGGAGAAGGAGAGACTAAGCTGAGAGAGAAGGAGGTCGAGCTAGGGCATTGGCATGATTCCCAAGAAGAGAGACTGCACATTAATCGAGGGTACAGACTGCATTAATTGCTGGCACAGTTTTTGAGGGTGTACGGACTGCATTTATTTTTGGCACAGAAATCGAGGTAAACTCTACACAGTTTTTGAGATAAAACAGGGCACAGAAATCGAGGCCATACAGTTGTACGGACTGCTGTTATTTTTCTGCACAGTTTTCAAGGCTTTGCTGGGCACGTTTTTCAAGATTTTGAGATGAAATCTTGGGTGGAGATAAGTTAAATTTTCACTATATTTCTGTTTTGATATTTTGCTGAAGATAATAAAATATCTCTCTCTCTAACTGTTTTTCCCCGTGGGGGTTTTTCCAGGGCTTGATTTTGGCCAAAAATCTATGAGTCTATCATTTTATGGTGTGATTGTTAAATGTGTTTTTCAGCCTGTTAGTGTATTTTACTGTGTGTTTAATTGTTCAGTAAAATTTCATAAGTAACCTACAGCCAATGCAAAAACGGCTGTATGTGAAAACCACGAAATGTTGACATAAACCAGCAAACAGTAAAACATATAATTTCTTCAATAACTACTATAAAGCGCCACTCCTTCAATAATTTTAATTCTGATATATTATTTATTTTCCATATCAACAGAAAAAATTGTTTAATGCAGTCACTGCATATTTCTAGGAAGATTATGAAAATCCCAAAAGATGAACAAGGTAATATGTGAAATGTTCTAGTAGGGGTGTCCAAAAAAGTATAAAAGGATATGGTCAAGGAAATAGACATAATTGCATCACAAGAGGAGCCATCTAAACAACATGATACAAATTTGTATGAAATCATTGATTCTTAGGATTATGTAAATCTCATTAATTAATTCACCATTAAATATTCATTATCAATTATTTTGTTCATGCATAAAAGAAAACAAAATGGAACCCAATCAACACACAAGACATGATAACAAGGAATAAAGGGGTTGATAACAAAGTTTGTGAGTATTTGTGATTTCCTTATAAGAAATTAAGATTTCGTAGTGATTGTGATTGTATACTTAATTTTTTTGTTTCACTGCTAATCCTTGGATGTCTTCAAATGGGTGTTAACATACAAAGATGAACCATTAGATGAATTGATTGATATTGGGTTAAACAAGGGTTGTGAGTATATGTTAGCATATCAAAAATTACTTGTAGATTTTTTAAGTATCAATATTGTTTTAGTTCTTTCATTTTATAATTAAAAAAAATACTTTATATTAAATCTATGATTAATTGTGACGGGGCATAAAACTTGCAGGAAAGAAAGTATGGAATGGAGACAACATACTCAGATTAGAGGAAATTTGAGGTCTAAAATCGGTCTCCTAAGAAAAATAATAAAATAATATTTATTAATTTAGGAGGAAGAAAGAAAAAACTATTGTTTTGTTCATATTTTCAACATATATCTCTGTCTTTTTCACTCAAGTTTCGAGCGGGAGCACTCGTTAGATGCAAAATTAAATTCTACATCCAACGAGTACCCACACTACATACTTTTCATGGACTCTACTACCCAAAAAATAGGAATACCTAAGAAAAACGTGACAATGATGTCATCATCACAATTTTTAGATATTTCTTGTTTTTGGGGTAGCGAGTCCATCAAAAGTATGCACTGTGGGTACTCATTGGATGCAAAATTTAATTATGCATCCAACGAGTGCTCCCACTCTAAATTTGAGTAAAAAAACAGGGAGATATGTTGAAAATACAAACAAAAAAGTAGTTTTTTATGACAAATATGTCAAGTCAACCATTCTAGTTGACTCCTTTTATTCAAATTCTATTGGTTCTTGAATACCAACTCATTAAGAAATTATGGTTGGCTTTTTATATGGCCAATTTTAGACCCCAAATTTCCTCTAATAGACTTTTTGATGGGAGGCATGAGATATGGTTTTGAAAGAATGTGTATCATTCATGACTCAATTATTACTATGTAGGTACGTCACTTTTCAATTTAGATTCATGTATACTAGATCTATTTTATTTTTCATTATTCCCAGCAATGTAGCTATTACACTCAGTGCACTTTATTTTTATGTTTATGTATGCTAGTTGAAGAAGACGAAAACAATCGAGCCAATGAACAAAACATTCGACCAAATAACCCAATTGATGCAAGTGGCTCGAGTATCAATAATATTTCCAGGGAAGAATCATGATCCATATTTAATTTTGATGTTAGTGCAAGCTGTTGTATCTTGTTGTTTATTTTGAAATAATTGTCTATGAAAATCAGACATTTTGTATAATAATGTACTGGACATACTGTCCTAATTGAAAAACAATGGTTTATCAATAAGTGTAACAATTGCATGCATGTTGACATTTTTATTATTGTTATCTATATGGTGTCCTATTTTGTATGACAAAGGAAGTGTTATTGATGTATAATAAACTGAAGTTTTTTATTCAATTGCATTCTTCAATGTTATTGTCAAATGTTACATGTGAAACAGTACATTGGTAAATAAATGTATGGACGATTAAATATTACAATAGATTTTTGGATTCATGATATAATAAATTTATCCAAACAAAACCAATAATTAAAATTGAAATGAATAGTACTATAAAATAATATTTAAATTTCAAATAAATAATGTAATTAAAAATTAAAAAAAAAAAAAATATATATATATATNTGTTCAAAGAATCATATGCGGTGCTTTTGATAATTAACATTGCTATGGTGCATCTCCCTGAACAATAATAAAACCCACAAACACAATCATTAAAATTGATATATTTGGTTGCAATGTTAATAACCACTGTTTGAAGAATCATATGTGGTGGTTTTGGTAATTGATGATGCATCGGTGAGTTTGTCAAAACAAGATTTGAACCTGAAATCCGACGAGAAAATCTGACGCAATCCAATAAAATTGACCCTGCCGTTAGATTCCACCTTTGTAAGTAGAATTTTTTTTTAATTTACTCCAGTTTTCATCGGATATTAGACGGCCTTCAGCAATCCAACGACTGTAGTTGGAATATCAACTACAGTCGTCGGATATTTGAATTCTATTATCCAACTACCGATGGCAATATTACAACGGTCAATATCCTAATTTCACCAGATATTTGACAAGAAATTAGTTTTAGAAACTATGTAATAGGAATATCTTGACGTGTTTTCTATATAAGCGATGGTTTGTGAAAGTTATAATATTTGCACAGTCTAAATATCCTTAATTATTTAAATTGTTTCTGTGATTAAAAATAGTGAAGTGTGGACCTTGATTTTTTAAGATCGATAATCATCAGTCAAGCTTGGTATCAGAAAATGTCAGAATATAACAATATTCCTGATCCACATGATCAAAATCATGAATTGCTTGCTAGATTGTGGGATGGACTAAAAAAAAGGGCGATATGAAATGCTATTGTTAATGTAGTCAATGTAGGGGCTTTAAAAGGAGAATAATAAAGATCACAATAGCCAAAAGACATTGTAAGGAATATGGACATGTTGAGGAGGGACATCACTATCATCCATTAGTAAGTTTTTCATTATATATGTCTTTATATTTATTGGTTTTGTAAATGTTGGTATCATTTTAATATTTCTTATATTAACTAATATATTTTGATGGTTTCTTGTAATTATAAATGAAATACCTCCTACGGAATATCGCCTAGGGGATGTGCTTTCATAACAAGAACCAATGGAACATGGAGCTATGAATAATGAAGAACAATTTAATGATCATATTGAAGAAGATGATAATACTTATAACATAGTTGAAGATGATAGTACAAATACATTGATCCATGATACGTTCAATGTTAGAATGGATGATGATGATATAATCATGAAAATGATGACTTTGATGATGTTCATGATTTACCTCTTCTTTAGAAGGCATACAAACCCCTTTATGAATGCCCCAACACAAATATTCTCTCTTTTATATTGTTGATCATGGACTTGAAGGTTATGTATGGTATTTCAAACACATCAGTCACACAAATGTTAAGGTATGTAATATATTTCATCACATATATATGATCATGATAAAGGTTATCTTTGTTCCTCTGATCATTTCATTGTTAATTCATAAGTAAAATTAATACAGATGAAACATGTTTCATTAATATTATTTATATATTATACTAACTAGTTTCTTACTTTAATTTGTTGTAGCTTGATAGCTGAATTTTTGTTACCACCGTCACATATTTTACCTTGCACATATCGAGATTTATCTATCATCATGAAAGAAATTGGAATGCAGTATGAAGCAATTGATGCATGCCTTGATGACCATATTATATATTATAAACAACATGAATTTGAAATAGAACGTCAAGAATTTCATATCAGTAGATATCAAACATATCAACTAACAAAAAAGGTTCCCTGCAAGGTTCTTCGTTATATTCCCATTATTCCACATTCGCAACAATTGTTCATATGTAAAAACATAGCACAATTTATGGATTACCATGCACATAATATAAGTCAATATGACATTATTCGAATGCTTGCAGATGGTTCTGCAATTAGAGATATGGAGGAAAAATGGCCACACTTTAAAGAAGAACCTCGTAATGGTAGGATTTATTTGGTAGCATATGGTGTCCGACTATTTGCATAGAAGAGATCTATTTACTCATTATGGCCTATTTGTTATCAATAATAACATTCCTCCATGGTTGTCAATACAGAGGGAGCACATAATGTTGGCGATGATTATTCCGGGTATGTGTCTATAACAATTTTTTTTAATATAGTGGCATCTCATTTGTCATATTTTGGTGCATAGTGTCATATATTTTTTGTCTTTTACTATTTCGTATTATTGGTTGTAATAATTATATATTTTATATCTTCAAATCAATTAGGTAAGTACCAAGTTAAAGATATGAATGTATATACTGAGCCTCTTATTGACGAACTACTAAAGCTATGGAATTGCATCACTATGTATGATGTATCCAGACCAATATAGAAAATGCAATTTCAATTCCATGCAATGCTTGTATGGACAATACATGATGCCCCGGGGTTAACCCATTTTTGCAGTATGTAATTATAATGTTGAATTTGATATTATTTAATTGTATGAATTTGATATATTATGCGGGCGTGTTTTTTTAAATAATCCATTCATTTTATATAATTATAATTGGCAATGTTAATCCATCGGCTCTTTATGTAGATCTTCAAACAAAGGGAAAATTTGCATGTCCAGTTTGTCGTCCTAAGATCAAATCTCATCGTTCAAAAAGTTTACAAAAGGAGGTGTTTGACAACTATAGGAACTTCCTCTCTAAAAATAATAGGTATCGAACTACCGATAAACATATATTCAATGGGAAGCAAGAGACTGCTTTAAAACTATAGAGAATGGAATTTCACCTACGGAAGTTGCAATATAATAGAAATTGTCAAGGTACATACATATCAAATTGTCTATCTAACATCATATATGAAATGTTTTGAATCGTTTTTTATTGTGTGTTGTTTATTGTAATTGACATCGATTTCTATAAATTATTTATAAATTGTGATTCATGATGGTCACCGTGATCATGAAAGCATTAATGGACTTCCACAAGGAATGAAAATTTATCCTAAAAAATTTAGTAGGTTGTCATACTATGAGAACCTAAAAAATTCTCATATGTTTGATACAATGCATATCGGAAAGAATGTGGCTAAAACATTATATTGAATATTGGATCTAAGGAGAGACAAAGAAAAAATTGTCAAAATTTGCAATGACATTTAGGAATCCAATCATGCAATGAAATATGGCATTCAATTACATAGCAACGAAAAAAAAATTAATATAAACTCACTTCCATGGTTGTTAATGGAGAAACAAAACAATTTTGTAAAAGAAGTCATACGAAAAGAAAAAAAATTCCCACCAGATCTTGTTCGAACATGAACAATATCATAACCAAGAAAAGTGATTTTACGGGGGTGAAAACGCATAATTGGCATGTTCTACCTTATCTCTCTTGGAAAACTTCAACAACAATGTCAAACAAGTTATATATGATCTTGTAAAATACATGAGGTAAGTAGCGATATTTTTCATGAATAAAGTGTTTGTTTAATTCATTGTATAACTAATATTTGATATCTATTTTTATAATTGTTCTGTAAAATAATTTTTTTTTTGTTAAATCTTATGATTTGTTTGCATCACTTGTAGATGGTTGTCATCTAAATAAATCCATAAATAATATGTAAAGTATTGGAGGAGACAAATCATGTGTATGATGTGTGAAATGAAAAATCATCTACCTTCAACATTTTTCAATGCACAAGAACACTACCTCATACACCAAGTTGAGGAGATTGAATTGTGTGGACCAATACACTCAAGATCCAGGTGGATGGTTGAGAGGCACTTGAAATTTTTTAAGGGCTTGGTTAGACAATGAGCACATCCTAAGGGTTCTATGGTGGAGGGATATATGGTATACCAGAACATGATGTATATTAGTGAATACCTTCCTAAATTAGCATCAAAGCTCAATTTAGGTTGCATTTGTGATCTAGACTCCAATAACAGTTTCGAAGGGAAGTACCTCAGTGGAAAAAATGATCGAGGAAGGTGAAAGGTAATTATTAGCTAATGGATATTAATTACAGTACATTTGACTATCGATTTTTATGTATATATCATACTTATTTCATTTTTAATATTCAATATGCATCAATTAAAAGTGTATACCTACATGTTAAGTGAATATACATTTGTACTTAATTGTAATTTTACTTTCATGAAGCACTTGGTTGTGAGTGGGATGCACTTCATTTATACATAGAAAACAATCTTGATTGGATGAAGGTATGGATTGAACGATGTGAACAATATGGTCATGTAATATCATGGGAAGGTGTGGCTTCATGATTTAAAGTAATACATCGCAATGGAGATACCAATCTTATAGAAAGGGAAATCAATTTAGCATATGGTTTAAAAGATAAGAAGGAAAGCATATTAATTAGCCATACTATTTAATTTTTTTCAAATATATTAATGTACACGTTCATTTCTTTCCCTGTGAAGCATAAACATTCACTTAATCATGATCAAATTGGGATGTAACATTTATGTGTATGGATTGTTGCAGGTAAAACACCATAAGGCTATGTGGTGCAATGATCATAAATTTCACATCAAAAATTTGGATGAAATGAAGAATGTTTTTTAGTGTGGGATAAAAGTAATCTTTGAGGTGACCAATGTTTCCTCTAGAAATGACAAACATCCAAAAATATTAGAAAATCAATTCTATGGGTATTTGGAAGATATTATTCAGTGTGATTTTAACTCCTTCGAATTAGTTTTGTTCGTTATCAAATGGTATAGGTTACGATTGAATCAATGTGATCTTGATAGAATTATTATTCAACATGATAATGGATTTACCATGGTTAATACAAGGTTGTTTGAGCTAAGAGCGTAGCCCTATGTTCTTCCAATCCAATGTGAAAATGTATTTTACTCAGAGTTTCCAGGTGGAGGGGGTTGGTAATTTCTTGTGAGACACGATCCAAGGGGAAGGTCGGTAAAGTATAATGTGGAGGAATATAATGAAGAGTGTCTTGAAGAAGAAGACGATGTTGAGGATGATTAACATGAGTTAGAGCATCATGTTCCAGAGGAAGATGACTAAAAATTAGTTGAATCATATGATGTAGAAGACAATGTCCATGAAGACAATATCGATGATGACATGATGATATAATATGACATCGATGATGATGATAATATGGCCAATCCTTACTATGTTGAATATGGATAGGATGATACAGATGACTACTTGGATGAAGAAGATGATGAAGTCCATTGAATTGTATGAGGTATGCCTTAATATATATGCTCTACTCTATATATGAGGTATTTTAAAAAGATTTGTCATTTTCTTGTATGTTGGCATATGTTATAAGAGATAGTGCTTCTTAAGTATGTCAAAAAATACATGAATAATTTTTTTTTGTACATAAATTTTGTTGGGTTATGGGGAATTAAGAGTGACGTGAGGGGGGGGTCAGATGAGCTTCTACCTTCCAATGGTTTTCCCTTTTTAGTAGATAATATTAAATTATTATTGAAATAAAGAGAATCTAGGTAATGCAATGCACTCATTGTTATCGTCGTCATCATCATCATCCTCATCGTCATCATATTCATCATCATCATTATATTCATCATCATAATTATCATCCTCGTCCTCATCCGCATTGTCATTGTCATTGTCAATTTCATCATCATAGTCGTCATCATCATCATCATCATCATCATTTTCATTGTCATTCTCATCACCATCATTATTATCATCGTCGTCGTCATCATCCTCATCATCATATTTGTTATCATCATCCCCATCTTTAGCGTATTAGTAATTTCCATCAATATCCTCACTGTTGCCATCCTCATTGTCATCGTGATCCTCATCCTCATCACCAATATCATCATCGTCATCAGCATCATCATCATAACCATCCCCGTCCTCATAGTCATCATCATCATCATCATCATCATCATCATCATCATCCTTGTTGTCGTTATCATCATCATCATCGTCGTCATGATTATCATCATCATCATCATTATCATCATCATCATCATCATTGTCATCATCGTCGTCGTCGTCATTGTCATCATCATCATCATCTTTGTTGACATCATCATAATCATCATCATCATTGTCATCATTATCATCATCATCGTCATAATCATCGTCGTCATTGTCGTCGTCATCGTCATTGTGATCCTCATCCTCACCCTCATCCTCATTGTCATTATTGTCATCATCATCATTATCATCATCATCCTTGTAATCATCTTTGTTATCATCAGCAGCATCCCCATAATTTTCATCTTCATAATTGTCATCAATATTGTTAGAATAATCAACCCATAGTTTACCCACTTAGACATTAATTTAATTATTTCTGTCTTATTAGCCTAGTTCATGTGTCCCACCTTGTGCAAGTTGTCTTTTACCTATCCATAGTGGTCAAACTTGACTTATTTGACTCATTTAGTGCATGGGAAATCCCAAGGAATCAAATCTTCTTTATTCCTAGCCTCCTAGGCGCCCTTCTGCTTTTTCTGCTTTATTCCCTGCTTTTTCAGTGTTTTAAGGCAAATGGAAAAGCTAGACTAGGTGAGGTGAACTAGTTTTTTGTCCTCTTCATCCTCCACTCTTTTCTCCTTGAAAAAGAATTTATGATCTGCCATTCCACCAATCTTTATCTTTCCTAAGCCATTTTTCCAATTCGTGAGCTCCATGACAGATTTGGGATCAGCATTTTACACCTATGGGGGATTTGCTTATTTTTAGTAAGCCTACTTTATGATAGATTCTAATTTATCCTCATGCATTCGAATCCCTAATGTATGTTATTTATTTAGAAACCTATTATGTTACAGGGTTGGCTATTGTACACTGAGTTAATACAGTTTAGTGTTCAGCTCCAATTTCAGTCTCTTTTGTGAGTGATTTTGCATGATCAATTGTTAATTGTTGTGAGTAAAATTAATCTATCAATGGGTTCAATTTCCACATGGTATCAGAGCCATTGTAGATCAATTTCTCTCCTTGAAATTGTTTTGCAGGTTCGACATCAGTGACTGGGAGCCTTCTACTGATAGCCGGGACAGATTTTCTAAGCTATGGATCAATCACAGAAAACTATCTTGACTCCCTTCAATTTCTTTGAATGGAAAGCAGAGATGGAGATACTATTGAGAGTGAAAGGCCTCTACAGGGTGACTATGGCAACAAAAGCAGAGCCCAATGCAGCTACAGAGAAGATTAAATGGCACAACAGGAGGGATGAGGCCTATGGTCTCCTGTGTCTAAGTATTTCCAGAGACCTCCTTTTCCATCTTGATGGATTGACATCACCGAATGAAGTATGGGAGAAGATTTCTGATCTTTTTGGAAAGACAGATGAGATGAGGGGACATCAAATCAAAAATGAGCTGATTTCTCTGAGTCCAAATAGCTTTGAATCCCTGCAGCTATATTTCTCCAAGTTCAAAGCACTAGTTTTGCAACTGAAACAGTGTGGGATCGAAAAGAAGGATGATCAGCTCATCCTGGCCATTCTCTCAAAGCTAGGCCCTAACTATTCAGTGTTTGTTTCGACCTTCTATGCCACAAAACTGACAGCTTGAACCTAGAAGATGCCTAGCCTTGCAGATTTCATGGAATCTCTTACACAAGAACAGGATAAGCTGGTGATGATGGGCACCATCAAACCATCCAAAGATCAAGCTATGATTGCTGGAGATTTGAAGGTGGATTCAAAAGGCAAAAAGAAAGCTAAAAATCCACCTAAGAAAAAGAGAGACAAGAAACAGTCTCCGGAGGAGCCACAAGGTTCCAAGAAGAACTACCAGAAGAAGAAAAACAAAGGTGAAATGAGCAAGTGC